>JBBPRS010000192.1:0-41515 GCA_038093155.1 Boletus huronensis | reverse complement strand
CTGCCACATCCTCCCCTTCCCCGGTAACATCCCCACCCCCGTCCACTTCCCCCCTCCCATCCGCCCCCCTTCGCTCATCCGCACCATACAGACCTGGATTCCAGCCCAGAGGCCTATATCGCCCCCGTACAGACGAATTCTTGCAAGCCCGCAAAGCTAAACACGATGCTACCCGTATCGAGCGCACCAAACTCGAAAGACGTCTCGAAAAACTCATACATCTTCACTTCCCCCTTCAAGCGAGCGAATCAGACCAGTCGAACAAGCCCCCAGTCGAGCGCAGGAGATCCACCATCTTCGATTTCGATTTTGCAACTTTAAAAAACATGGACGCGAGTGACATCTGGAAGGGTGTCATACAATCACCCGCGTTGCAGGGCCCAAAAGGTGACATCCGAGGTATGCCTTCATCCTCTCCTTGCTTCGTCCCTCATCTCCTTGGCTTATTTAGCCGCTGAGCAGCGCATCGCACCATGGCAACAAGACGCCGTGGCCTCTAAATGTCCCTTGTGCAAGTAAGCCAACTCCCCCTCCACCTTATCCTAACCTAACCCGGATCAGCGCTTCCTTCCATCCGCTAACGAACCGGAAGCACCATTGCCGTCTATGCGGACAGATCATCTGTTCCCTCCCCATCAAACGCCCCCAGCGCCCCGAACTGTGCTCGTTACTATTCATTGTAGATTCAAGGACGCGCCAAATAGAGCAAGTGAGCGAGGGCGTTGATTACGGCGTCAAGAGAATGCCAAATGCAGTAGGCACGGGAAAGGGCAACAGCAACGAGAAAGAAAAGGATGGGACACTGACAGACGACGACAAGTTCTTGAAGGGGGTACGGGTCTGTAGGGATTGCAAACCTGTCCTCTCGTGAGTCATTTTACTCGTTCTGTAGATGCGTCTTCATTCACCTTGGTCGCAGTCGAGAGCAATTTTATCAGGAGGTATCGCGCATACCACCATTGGTTCGGTTATACAACGTACAGTATCCCAAAACCTCCCTTCTATGGTCTCCCACTCAACAAGGCTGTAGGCGTTTATTGATCTCGAGAAAGAGATTGAGGAAGCAATTCCACAGTTCCAGGAATTACTACTAACGCTCAAGTAAGCTCATGCTCGTATCTCATTCCCGAAACTAAAGGCCACCTCTAGTTTGGATTCCCCGCCTGATAAAGAAGCCACCGCTGCACGCAAGCGTATCCTTGACGATTTTTCCTCATACGATGCTATCTCAAAACGCATCCGCAAGCTCCCATGTACACCCGGGAGCTCCCAAGATCGCGTCCAGCTCGCAATTCGCACGCGGGCGGACCTGTTCCTGCAAAAGAACATGTTTCCTCTCCAGGCAAGCTTTCGCTCATACTGGACTGGACTAATGCTGATGAAACCCATCCAGTCACTCCCCAAGGCAAAGAAACAGGCTTCCTCGTCTGATGCTGCGACCCCGCTCGTGGATCCGGATTCGGAGCTCGCACATGCGCTTCAACCGCTCCTTGAACAAGAAGCCCTCCTCGAGTCGTTTGTTGGCGAAGCGATGGCGCATCGGAAGTTTGAAGATGCCAAGACGCTCAAGGCGAACCTGAAGGAGATTAGGGCCGAGATTGATCGGATGCTGGAGAACCGGGTCGGGAACGGGAACGGGAACGGGAGTACACAGGCAGGGGTTGTCACTGGATAGTCACTGTGAGCGATCTTTGGACGGGCATCCTATAGATTTTGCGATCGCGAACATTGTATTTGTCGGTGGGACCTTTTTTTTTTCCAACAGACTCATGTCTCGTCATAGGATTATTTGACATATTGGATATCATCAAGACAACATATACACAGTATTTGCACATTGCCTTGCGCATGTCATGCCATGGCCCATGGGATCGTCGCCATCCGATTGACAGCGCCAGAACTTGACAACCGCAGAGCCTAGTGCACCACGCTCGTAATGCGGCTACGTATCACGGCACTCGCAGAGTGACCTCGTAGCATAATGCCTGTGCATTCGGACAGTGAACGGTGCCGCTGCGGGTTGGTTGTTGCACACGCTCGAACTAGTCAAAGTCCGTGTGCCTTCCTGCGGACTCCACCTTGATCGTTTGATCAACCGATCAACCATGATCAATTCGATGCGCAGACAACCACGCTCACCTCTGTTTCTGGAAGCATCATGATCGGGCAACCGTCGGTACAGCCCACACGCCATAAGTATCCAAGTGTGTATGTCATTGTCGTATTTATGCTATGTGCTTATCGCCCCTAATTTCTCAGGCTCAACGACTCGGACTTCAATCGTCAGGGACGATTCAGTTACAGTGAAACGCCAATGGGCCTCCGATTCAAATGATACAATGGTTTGTTGTTTAAGACGTGGTTTCATCGCCACTCTGATACTCGTTATGGACAAGCGATACTGGTATCAGTGACCGCTGGCAGCAAAGTTGGCATCGACTGTCTTCTGATCTCGATGTTTTAGGTCTGGGTGGGGGAGACTCGGCCCGAGTATGGAACGTTCACGATGATCCTTGATATCACGTTGCGATTCCCTCAGGTCTGGTTCTGGACGACTCGGAAGCCGGTTTCAATTCTGCCATCACATGATGATCGAGACTGAGACCAGAACGCACTACACCCACATTGCAACAAAGTTTTCTCCGACATTGATCGTATATATATTCATCCTACAACACCACAACATGACAGGCTGCACTATTTGAATTGATTCTCACGTACGTCTCTCACAGGCTGCCAACAATCAACTTCTGCGCAATCCGTCCGTAATCCGATCGTCGAGGAGTTGCACATCCGGGTTCCCGAGAGGAATTGTGCAGTGTGTGCAGGAATGCCCAGTTTATGAGAAAGAGTGAGCTTGCGTACTCTCGTACTGTCACCCTGAACAGAAGCTGGTATTGGACGCGGTGGGCTGTAGGTGAGTGGCGTATGTTCTATTTACTGTCTTGATTGTCATCACTATCAGAGGTCCGGTATATGTACTATGGAATACCGGCGATACCCTCGGAACGAGTTCTCCATAACGCCGTGGGTTCTACAATCGACTTCGACCCCACAACACATAGTACACCCCACATCCGATATATCCTTCGTTGGAGTGGCACCCCGCGAAACCCCTGAGAGACCCCAAACTCTCTAGTAACTCATACTCCGAGGGTACTAGTGCGCGCTAGAAGGGTTTCGACTGCCCTTAATCACCTTATCATCTCCTGAAACGGAAGATGCCGTCACTGTAAAGTTACAGACGCTTCAACGCCGGTGAAAGGGGGCTTTCCGTCCCATATGAGCGTATAATCGACCACGGGTGCTGATGCTTGTTGGCACACGCAGTGACCATCATTTGGGGATCAGGCCAAAAGCTCATATGGTCAGGTCCGCAATGATAGCTTTGGATGATGGCAACGTGTCTTCTGATCTCGAAGTTTTGGTTTTGGTTTTAGGGGACTGGGATTGTGGAGTCAATTGGTACGTTTTCAAAATAAAACACCATGCGTTGTATGCCCATTAATCGGCGTTCGTGATGCTCGAATATATTAGATCCTAGTGTCTGTGTCAACGTGCTCACTTTTTTCTACTCCAACGGTCGCGGCGGCGAGCTACGGGAGACCTTTGAGTGGGTCTACGAGGTTACGAAGAACTGAGCATACACGAACGGAACCATCTATTACCACGGCGCAGACGTGTTCCTCTACTTCCTCTCTCACCTCCTGTCCGTGTCCATCTATGCTCGTCAACGAATGGGTCAACTGCCAAGCGTGTTGCGGAGCATTTCAACGCCGAGGGGGACGCGTTTGCACTTGCCATGCGCATCTACGCCGCTACCGCAGTCGATTTGTACGACAGTCGAGATTACGAGCGACTCGCAAGGATGCAGGAGGCGGATGGATCGGTCATTTCGCGGTTCATTGCATATCGATAGCATTCATGTAGACATATCCTTGACACCGGAGCATCCGCCGTTCAAGCTTCAAGTACTATTGTTCGATAGACAATTGCATCTCTGTAAACATCTATGACTGGGTAATTTTTCGTAAATAAACCTTTCTCAGGATAATTCGTTTTCACTGTGGACGACTCGGAGGTGGTCTCTGCATAGTCGAGGAGACTCATCCAATATCCGATCTTGCTTCTCTGCGCGCCGTAAAGCTGTTTGATTTTTGCTTCTTCTATCGGGTCGTTTGGAAGTCATGAAGTCGCATGCGAATCTGGGCGTGACATAGATTTCTCTGATGCGCGTACCCATGTCCCAAGGAGAGTGACCCCAAGATTCACTTCACCGGCGATCACAGCAACTGAAAATGAACGGCTGTTTAACAGCTCTTTGTGGGTCGGTGCGATGTCTTGCGATCACGACTCTCTCGAGTAACTGAGCCCCGACGCGTCGACTGAACAAACGACAACGATCATCAGATCAACTACTTCAGTGAAACGGTTAGTGTTACCCGACAGTAGCCGATGGTCATGACCAGTCAGGACCAGTCAGGACCGCTACCCAGTTCACAGAAGTAATCCAGATGCTAAGCGGATACCATTACATACTACATCCGACCTAGACGATGTCAAAAAGAAACACGAATGCCCAACACACTTACCGCTGTCAACGTCGGACTTGGGCGACGTTCCCAATCTTTTCTTCTCGAAATGACAGGTTCAATACGCAGCTGATTCTGCGACCAGGATTCAGACGCGCCCGACTCCGCTTGTGTCGGGTTCTGCATGAGCTTGATGAGTGGCTCTTTGAGTGCCTTGTCTTGCTTTTTCGTGAGTGGAGCTGGGCGAACTCGGATGGTCTAGACTGGGGAACAACGCAGGCCAAGGAAGTGGGACATCGTGCTGCCAGTGGATGAATTCAGTCGACACGAGCAGTACGCAGTAACACCCGTCAGTCACGTCACGCTCCGTTAAAATGAACACGCCCACCTATGGATCAATCGATCACGATTCACGACGAAACGCCCGGGTGGTGTGGCGGTACGATACACGAGAATTTTTCAGTATCCCTACTTCAATCGAGAGGTGCGATGCCCTCGATTCAAATAACACAAAGGTTTGATATTGGTGCCCAGGTTGTTTGAACTTGGTTGCATGATATGAGAGGTCAAAGGATCAGCAGACGAAGCTAACTGTTGAATCAACATCATCCCCAGTTAACAGCTGTGGCGTCACAGATACCCAACTTCAGATCCGGATTCCGTGGAATGAACCTCGGAATCACGGTGCAATTCTCTCGGGCCCGGTTCTACGCAACTTGGAAGCCAGTTGCAATTCTAGTTCTAGCGGCGCATTAATGAAAACCTTGACCAAGATGCCTTAAGGAGTATCACATCATTTTTTCGACAAAATAGTCTCTAACACCGATGCCATCACTCCCACACGCACCACAGCCTAGCATGACAAACGGCACCACAAGAATTGGTCGTCGGTACGTTTTCACAGCGGTGAACTTCTGGGTGATTTGTCTGCGATCCGCAGACGTCGGGAGTTTCAAGTGCACCCCAGTGGATCCCCAAGGCACATTGTATGTAATGCGGCAGGAATCGGGTTCAGTCTGAGAAAGAGTGTGCCTGTATATTCTCGTACCACCACGCGCAACAGAAACTGGTATTGGACGTGGTGGCTACTATATGGGCTGTAGGTGAGTAGCACACATCTTATTTGTTGTCTCGAATATCGTTGGCTGTCACTGGGAGGTGATCCGGTATATATATGGAATACCGGTACTGAAAGACGCCGGGATCAACGTCACTGTGGAACTTCATCTACGCTGCAATTGACTCCCACTGTCTGACACTATGATACCAGGTACACCCCATGCTCCGATATATATATCTCATCCTCCCCTTCGTTAGAGTGACACACCCGTGAGTGAACCCCCTGGCAGATCTCATACTTTCTAGTAATTCATACTCCAGGGTTCAACCAAGGGGTACACATTAGGAGGGTTGTCGACCGTCTTTATTCGCCTTCAATTTATTCCCTGATTAGTTCATGTCCGCTACCATCGGGTTAGTGATGCCTCAGCAATGGTAGGAAAGTATTTTTAAATGTCATTTGAGCGTGTCTAAGGTCCTGATTCTGCTGCTAGTACTCAGCAGACGCAATGACCACCATCCCAGGCTCAGGTCAGAAGCTGATATGGTTAGGTCCGCAGTATTAATGGAGCCCATTATGGAGTGCATTTTTTTTTCTTCAAATATAAGTGGAGAACTCCCATCCCGTCTCGTACCATTGAGTATTCCTCGCCCAATCAATCACAGACTCAGTTATGGTTGGCTCACCTGAACATTCCCCCGCAGAATCCGTCGAGGCCTCGCCCACCTTTTCCCCTCTGTCATTTACCTCCTTGTCCTCCCTCGGCACTCCCCCTCCCTTGGAAGCAAAGTCTCTTCCTCTCACCACCCATGATCGCCAGATCGATAATGTGATCTTCGACCTCGGCGATGTCTTATTTACTTGGTCAGCCAACACGGGCACTTCCATTTCGCCTCAAACTCTATACTCTATTTTACGTTCTTCTATTTGGTTCGAGTACGAGAAGGGAAATCTCGGTGAAAAGGAGGTATATGATCTTGTCGCTGCAAAGTTTGCTCTAGATCCCTCCGAAGTCGGCACTGCTTTCCGTGTGGCCAAAGACTCCCTCCAGAGCGACCCTTCAATGGTCACCCTCCTCTATGAACTCAGAGAGAAGAGTGACATCCGGCTCTTTGCCATGTCCAATATCTCTGCACCCGACTGGGAGGTTCTCCGCCACAAAGGTCGCCCCGAGGACTGGGCTCTTTTTGAGCGCGTCTTCACGTCTGCCGCGGCGCGCGAGCGGAAGCCGAACCTTGGATACTTCCGACACGTTCTGGGGTCCACTGGAATTGACCCTCGTCGCACTGCGTTCGTGGACGACAAGCTGGAGAACGTCATATCGGCACAGTCCCTTGGACTCAAGGGCATCGTCTTCACATCATTTGACGAAATTGCTCGCGAGCTGAGGGCGCTTGTGCGGAACCCGGTGATTGACGGGGAGCGGTACCTACGCGAGCACGCAAAGGAAATGAAATCAGTCACTGATACGGGTGTCGTTTTCGAAGAGAATTTTGGACAACTTCTCATCCTTGAGGCGACAGGTGATCCGAGCCTTGTTGATCATATCAAATATCCACGGCTAAGTAATTTCTACAAGTGTACGGCTGTCTTTTATTTTGCCACGAATAATGACTCACTGTTTGCGCTAGCGGCCCAGGGAGTTCTCGCCAATACGGCTTCTTTCCCCTGCGACCTCGACACAACATCCATCGCATGTACGGTGTCGGATCACTTTTCTCTGGAAGTAAAGAACGACATCATGAACGAGATTTTGACTCTCAGAAATAAGGACAGTATTGTCCAGACATACTTCGACGTCACGCGTCCCCGAATTGGTACGCTTTCGAAAATACCATCTGTCGTATCCCCGTTCATTGGTGTTCGTGATTCTGGAATACGCTAGACCCTATTGTCTGTGTCAACGTGCTCACTTTTTTCTACTCCAACGGTCGCGGCGGCGAGCTACGGGAGACCTTTGAGTGGGTCTATGAGGTTTTGAAGAACCGAGCATACATGAAGGGAACCCTGTATTACTGCGGTGCCGACACGTTCCTCTACTTCCTCTCTCGCCTTCTATCCGTGTCCATCTACGCTCGTCAACGAATTGGCCAGCTATTCGCCAAGCGTGTCGCAGAGCGTTTTAACGCCGAGGGGGATGCTCTCGCACTTGCCATGCGCATCCACGCTGCCGCCATAGTCGATCTTTGCGATAGTCGCGATTATGAGCAGCTCAAGAGGATGCAGGAGGCGGATGGATCTTGGCCGATCGGATGGATATACAAGCTTCCTTCAGGTGGGATTTTGATTGGGAACAAGGGCATGACGACGGCGTTCGCGGTGCAAGCAATGCGGAGCTACAAGGAGGTGGAGCTTCGCTTGCGTTCGTATGATTAGACTCAAGCCCAGGTTGTTTTCGCAGTCGTCATTTCAGTTCATCGTAAATCGATGGTATGTACTAGACAGGTTGTAAGTTTTTTCGAGTTATAGATATATGTCCATGGCATCGAGGCGGCGTCCGTACTGCTGTACGACAGAAAGTTGCATCCCCGTAAACATTCGTGTCTGATCCCATCGCGTATTTCATCAATAAACGACAGAAACGCTGCTATATTCCCATTTTTCAATGAAGCCGGGCCCGGGCCTCAGGGAGTACCTTTACCACTGGCTTTAGATGAAGCACGCGAGGGGGAAAAGCGATGGTGTTCTAGGGACACTGATCATTTCCGCTGCAAAGTATTATTATTCCAGCATCGGTGCAGTACTTACCAAGTCTGAAGATCAAAAAGATAGTTTCTGATTCGGATGAATCAGGATGATCGATCATGCCTGGCGCGCCAGCGCTGATGAACGCCACCAGCAGCCTTACGCACTGCTATCCAATCCGAGCATGCGATCATTTCATGCGAACCCCTACAATGATGTAAGTTCAGCCGAGGCCAGCGACTGGCATTGAAGATGATCTTAACTGGGAGAACTGTCATCGTCGCTTGCCAGCAAGAAACTCGCGGGGGCTTCTGTGTATGTGAACACCGTTGAGGGGGCTAGGGGGCCCAATGCACAGGCAGTTCGTGCACAGTGCTACTCACCACAGTAGGAAAATCAGTGATGAGCAGATACTTTGAAACATGCCAAGTCGACGATCGTGTACTAACCAGGTTACCGGGCAAGTCCGAATTCGAATCTAGTGCTCGAGATGAGTCAGCGATGGTCCTCCCGTGAGGCTGCGCGGAGGAAAGATCAACTCAAATATGTTAGCTCTAGGTTGTCGAGTGAAGCATATTCGACATGGATATCGGATCTCAGGTCCGCTCTGAGCGATACATAAACATCATTGTTCGAGATTTGGTGAAACATGTCCCCGACGTCGGAGCCAGGGGTACTTGCCACTGTGCAATGTACATCCACTTGCAATTATTTCCATTTCTTTTTAATACGAAAAATCCAGAGTGAACCGCGTCGTACCTATATGCCAACTTGATGACGACAAAAAAAAGGGAGAGAAAATATGAAAGAGAAGAACGAGAGCGAGAGAGCACTAGTACTAGATTGGATTTATGATGCTGAGGACTGGATAATGTAGTGATGGGGAGTGTTAAGACTAAACTGGTGTGCTAGATTGCAGGGCGAGGTGGACTCGTAACATGATGAGGGATCGAAAATATTCTTAACAAACACTGACAAAAAGAGCCATGACGGGGAAAAAGAGGATACCACTCTGACGCTCAAGAGACACAGAGACATAAGTAAGAGCGAGATGAAAAAAAAAGGATGACAGAAAAGCACCGACCGTCCACGGAGAGGCTCAGCCTTCATCCGTAAAATTGTCTCCTCTGTTGGTCTCCCCACTACCATAACCAACGAGACCAGCACTTGCGGGGATGGCGTATCGCGGTGGTATCGGAATGTTAAACTGAATTTGGTTCGGGAGTGCGCTGCGTGAGAGGTTTGCTGACCCAGGCGCAACTAACTTGAGAGCCTTCGGTTGATGCGTGCTCCAACTACGCGAAAGGCTCGCGCCGAGTTTGTCGTCGAGCCCGCGGGGAGTAGCAGTCGCATTTGCAGAGTGCACAGGCGCTGAGGTCATCGGCGAATACGGGAAAGGAGTACTTGAAGGAGAAAAAGATGAGACGTGCAGAAGCATGACAAATTCCTGTGTCGAATTAGTGAGAGCCACCATTTTGGAACGGAGATCTGGGAAGACTGCATGCAAGGAACCATATGTCTTGATGAAATTTGACAGTTTGACGACAATCTACCGCGAAGGCGAGAAAAGATGTCAACAGGGGCGAAAAAGGCGATCCGGAATATAAACTAGACGGGTACGGGAGCAAAGTCAACTCACCTTCACGAACAAGTGCGCATTGTCCCGCAGCGCTCTCCTGTCGGCAGTCGGGTCTCCAGCACGCACGGTAACGATGTTGACCCGCAGACGTTCCGTGACAATTTTGGCTTTGTCAATGGAATCGCGGAAATCTCCACTTAACCCTGGTGTTTGTGACATGGTCTCTACCATCTCTTGCATAAGCTCCCATATAGCCGGCGCTGAATTCACTGCGGTCTCCATAGAGTTTAGGGCGTCATTGTCGACTAAGGTTCTCGATAGTGGAATCTCAAGTGTCGGTCGGCGCACGGGAACCTGAGGCGACGAAGACGAGGACGAAGCTGTCAACGAGGCTTGTGATGCTTGCCGTGAGTGGTACCCATTTCGAACTGCCCACGTAGGACGAGGGGGTAGTGACGCTGACATTGGAGGCGGAACACCATGCGTCGTTCCTCCTGCCATCGAGGGGACAAGACTAGAAGTGGACGCGGATAGTGGCACCGCTGGACCTTTTTTCCCAGCACGCAGAGTTGTTGATGAGATACCGTTCGGGAGGGTAGGTAGCAGGGGCAGGTCATAAGACGGCAACGATTTCCCAATCTCCACGTCCTTCATGCTGAACGATCCAGCATGTCGCCGCGTAGTACGAACTCTTCCTAGAGTAGTGGGTGTGGGACGCGATCTCGCAATCGGAATGTTGTGCTGGAACCCCGAGAGTCGCGATGAGCCTACATTGGCAGAGGATGACGTGGAATCGATATTCAAGGCTGGGGGTGCCATGGTGTGGCCTTTCGAAGCAATTCGGCGAGGGTCTGATAAATAAGGCTTAATGGCTTCAATGTGAGGGATCATACTTCGCCATGCGTGTGATATCTCTGCAGCTGCTCCGTAAAAGATGAGCACAAGTGAGCGCATGTATCGATCGTCATCTTTTGAAGCTAAGATCTTCAGCTGCAGAGAGAGCATTGCAATTGCCTTTCCAAACACAGCGGCCGAATCCCTGCTGCTCTCTACCAATGCCCTGCAGAGCAGTGGTGGAGGTGTTGTCTTCTTGGCAACAGTATCAAACCGCTCAAGAGCACAGTTCAGCTGCGCCATGTAAGTATACGCCGGGTCTGTGACCTTCCGAAGGACCGACGAGAGTTTCTGGTTGATCGTATAGGTGATGTAGTGAGAGAGCGCCTGGTATACTTGAGAGACGGAGAAGTAAATGGAGCGTGCGCATTCGACCAGGGAGTGTAAGGGAGGCGATAAGTTATTGGCAATCGCATTAGCGGGCAAAGCCGAGAGACGCTTAAAATAGGCGTGGCGTTCAGTGTCGGGGACTGGGTGCGGGCGCTCTGCGGACGTGGGCGATGCTGAGGATGGGGGTGTTGTCGTGCATTGTTTCTGCATTTTTTGTTGTGAAGATCCCTCAGAAAACGAAGACGAAGAATCCTCCCGATGCGATAGAGGGGAGGGCATGGTGAAGTCATCGCGTAGCGTTCCGTTCGTACATGAAGGTGGCATGGGAGGAATAACCGATGGCGCTGAATCAAGTGACTGTGCGCTGTGTCCCTGATCACCGAACCGAGGCAAGGTGCGCAGGTCTGGGATACTCTTCCTTCCGAACAATGCAGGCCGACGATCGCGACTTCCACGCGTAAACGAACCACTTCTTTGATGCTGGAAGCCATCAGGCACGGCAGTATGATCGTCGTCTGTTGACGACACGGATTCTTCAGGAGTTGGGAGATAGCTCTCGGGCGAGCTCGAACGGAGAGGCGAGTCATACGGTGGTAATGGACTCAGCCTGAGGGGCGGCGGTCGTTCGAAGCGCGGACTAATTGCAGACTTGGAGGATGATGGAATCGGAGGTAGAGGGAGATGGTCGTCGATAGAAAAGGTCCGAGCATGTGGTGTAGGTCCTCCCGAATACTCTTCGTCTGCTAGTGCTGTCCAAGACTGTAAACTTTCCTCGCTGAAAAAAAACGTTTCTAAGGATCGACGTTAAACGTGACTGAGTCGCGCTCACATCGAGTGATTAAGAGCAGCGCGTTCGCTCATGAGTGACTCCGCGCTGGGCTTGGGTTTGATGTCCAGACGAGGTTGGCTATTTTCCCGTAGCCACTTTTGCAATGCAAGGATCCAGTCCTTCACAGCTTGCGGATCGTTAGGGGAGACGTTCAATTCGATGGTTGGTTTCGGTGGCCACTCGATGGGATTATGGTCTACTTTCAATACATCTAGATTTCCAAAATCAGCCAGGTAACCTGGTAGGCGAGTGATCCTGTTGCGTGAAATGCACAAGATCTGAAACAGAAGGCGGTTTGAATCCTATCCACGAACTAGCTCGAGAGACCCACGTGAAGCTTTGCGAGCGAACCTGGCTGCGTTGGCAATCGTCTGATTTTGTTCCTACTAATGTCGAGGATTTCTAAGGAAGGGATTACAGTCAACTACAGTCGTGTTAGACATCAACGACAGTGAGATGACGTGCTGCAGAACATACGACATCCGGAAAAACAGAAAAGCTGTTGTTCCTGAGGTTCAGATAACGTAGACGAGACAAAAGTGCGAACGCCGTTGGAAGTGTTGCAAGACGGTTGTAACCGAGTGCAATTCTAACGCATAGGAGGTCCTAGTTCAGTTCGCGCGACGAGCGTGTCGTAGCAAAAGAGCAGACCTGGTGATTGAAACCTGCTCTGTGGAGAATTCACTCTTGCCGGCGGTGGCCAGACGCTCGGCACCATCCTCTCCGACATCGGTGAGACTTTTGTGAGTGAAATCCAAGGTCGCTCCATCGTCTGGGGAGTTGGCGAGGGCTTCCGCAAGATGTTGGTCAGTTAATGAAGCGGAGGACGAAGGCGATAGGGTGGCACTCCGTCTGGTGCTCGGAAACGGAGACGTGCGCCCAACAGGACGGTCAGCGTCAGAGGAGGACATGGGGGACGGAAGAGAAGACTCGAGCCAGTGCTGGACTGTTGTCGACGTCGAACAGCCGGAAGGGGAGATGTGCTCCGGTGCTTGAAAAAGTAATACACACGCGTAGCTATGTACCAAGTAACAGTCGTGGACGAGTCCACAGCGTGACATTCAACCTGATACACATCACCATCCTGCCAGGAACAACACCGCCAAATTCGTTCCGTTCATTCAACTACCTCCAGGCAGACCGCTGGATTTCATCTAAAACCACATCGACACGGAGAAGCTCGCATCCTCGCTCCGCATGGCATGCCACCACCCCGGGGGGAAAAACAAGAGGTCGCCGGGATTGAGTGTCACGCAAGACGCCTCATCAGGCACCGCATCCCAAAACAAAGGGAAGGCCGTTTGAGAGGCCTCCACTTCGTGTAATGTCGGAGGAAACACATCCACACGAGAAGTATTGCTCATGAGGGGGCTGGTCGAATTGGCTGCTGGGTTGTGGCTTTTGTCAGCGCCGGAGGAATAGGGATACATGGCTGCCGCAACACCGGGTGGCGCAAGCCAGACCGTCTTGCGACCAACCACCTGCACTATTGCGTGGGAATCAAGTTCCGCAGTATATCATTGGCAGCACGCGAGCTCACCATAGCAATTGAAGAACGGGTCCTATAAACAAGCTGACGCTGAGTGTTTTGGTGACTGGCAGAGGACGGATGAGCTTACCGTATGAGCGGGCGATATCGTTCCTTTGGGGCCAAGCCATGCGTTCACTATTACGTCGGATGGTGGCTCATATGCTGGGAAATCGGGCGAGTCGAGGCAGGCATACACAATGTCAGGGAGGATGATATCCTCCCGCAGTTGAGGAAACTGCGTCAGGAGACTGTGCTGGGCTAGATAGGTGGTATGATCCTTGCGATGTACAGAGACCGCTGACGCAGATGGGTCCAGGGAGGAAAGGAACTCTTCCCAGTTGATCAGTTTCTGGGACCAATCGTCGGACCTGTAGTCATCCCCGACTTCTACGGGAACTATGCGACCAGGGCCCGCGACAGAGAATAGGTATGAGAGAGACGCCCACTGATGTGGCTGATGCATCGCTGGCCAGTCGTCGGCATATCCGCGTATGGCAAACGGTGCGCGACTCCAGTGCTTTTGGGCAGCGACGATAGATGGGAGTGCGGTGAGAGCGCGTATGCTATTTGTGGAAGTGGATAGAGGATGGGGAGCAGGTGTTGGTTTAGCGGTGAGGACGGCGCGGCTCGGGGGGCACCACGGTATGGCGGCTTGCAGCTGTTTAATTACGTCGTGCACCACATAATCGCGTCGCGCATCCTCGGCGGCAGCTCCCGCAATGATGATTGCACGGTCCAGTGTTGCGATGCACTCCCTGACGATGTCCTCCTGGAGGCCCGGGACGGACGCGCGGGCGAGCACCTTGAGGATGGAGGCGTCGATGTAGAGCATGCGCCAGTGATATGCGGCGCGGGGATCGGAAGAGGGCATTCTCTGGTGGGCGATGTTGATGAAGGAGTCCATGAGGCGAGGAGATATGGGACGACGGGCGACGGCGGACCGGAGCTGGGGATGGACGTCGGACGGGGCGGCGAGGACGAGGCGGGCATACTCGTCCATGGCCGGAGAAGGCCACGTGGCGCGGAGAGCGGGTGTGACAGACGCGTGACCAGATCGATTGCTGGGTCACACGAGGACGAAGATAAAAAGGACAACGGAACGAACGACCGTGAGAAAGTTCCCCAGACGATCATTTTCCTCCCAAAGTAACCCATTTCAACATCCGGCCCGCCACTCGGCGTAGCCTCTATTCCTTTTTAAGACATGACCTCCCGGTGTGTCATCTCCCGTCCGAGCTCTCTCGCGTGCGCTCATCTCCCTTCAGCTTGGACCGCCTCCTTCTCCTCCTCGACACCGGCTCTTCGTCCTCCGTCAGGAACACCGCAGCCAAACAGCTCGCTCAGCTCGCCGCGAGAAGCCTCATCAGCGACGTCGCGCTCGAGGACGACATCAAGTCGTTCCGCCCGCACGTGTCCATCGGCGACACATCAGCCTGGTCAGAGCTCTTGGCTGTGGTCGCTCGCGTGAGCTTTTTCCATCTTTGCTCCACACTGCGCGTCATACGGCTCTTCCGTCTCCTAGATATTACCATTTCTACATTCAAAGAGCCACGAAACTAGATCGGCGGCTTCTAATGCTCTCTCGCAAATATTTACTCTTGTGCCTGTCTGGCGTCCTCAGTCGGACGATATCGGTCCAGCCCAGGACCTTCCGATGACCCCTCCTGAATTCCCCCCTTTCTCCGTCCAGGAGCTGGTGCAGAATGGCGCCCTCCTCCTGGCCTCTTCTGGAAAAGAGTTTACAAAGCCTACTGGTATACTCGCCAACTCTGCAGAGGTGAAACGTGCCCGTAAAGAAGCCATGGGCCGACTCGGCCTTGATTTCCTTGATACCGTCGGGGGTCCCGACGATATGGACATCGACAAGGAGCTTGCAATCGAGGCAGAAGCTGATGCTGCGAGTGAAGCCGACGTACAGATCAAGAGAGAAGATCTTGCTTCGTCCGTCTCTCCTATGGAAGTCGACTTCAACCTCAGGAAAGAGCGCTCCCCACCAGCTCGGTCACACTCCAGCACCCCTGCCGTACCTTCACCTGTCACTTCAGCCCCTCCAGCGGCAGAATCCGATGACCTAAGTGGCCTCTCTGCTCGCGAGCGCAATCGACTAAAACGGAAGCGCAAACTAGGGAGCTCCGCGTTCGTTGCTGCCCCGCCTCCACCTCCTTCCGGTGCCGGTTCGCGCTACAATCCCACCGCTACGGGACCGTCTAATAAGTAGGTCAATTTATTTATTTATTTATCCCATTCACTGTTTTATAGAGCACGCCTCTTGTCTGCGGAAGCACAGGAACCGCCAAAGTCGCGTCTCGACAGTCCAAATCCTCCCGTCAAAGCTCCCCCTTCAGACAAGGTTGTTATAGATCCTTCAAAGGGCGGCGCTGTTTCCCCAAAGTCCCCTCAACACTCCAATGCCCTCGAAGTCCCTCAAGGATCATGGATATGGGGCGGGATGGTTAGTCTCCTTGAGGTCGATCTATTCTCGCCTGCATGGGAAACACGCCACGGAGCGGCGATGGCATTACGAGAATTGCTCAAAATGCAAGGTGCATCCGGCGGGATGAAAGGTTCAAATTTCTTGGCCTGTTTCTCTCCCTTTGTTGATCGTCCTTTATAGATGGTGTTTCGTCGAAAGAGAACGATCGTGCGCACGAAGAATGGTGCAATCACTTGGCAGCGAGGCTTCTTTGTGTTTTCGTTCTTGATCGCTTCGGGGACTTTGTTTCCGATCAGGTAGGTGATGGCAAGCTTTCTTGCTCCACTTTGTCCTCAAAGCGATCCAGGTCGTTGCGCCTGTCCGCGAAACGGTCTCTCAGACGCTTGCTTCTCTTCTATTACACATGCCCCTTCGTTCCGTTGGCCATGTACACTCTATCCTGCTGCAAATGATAAGACAAGAATTTATCCTCCCATCAAAGGCCAAAGTAGGGAAGAAGGATGATCAAAACCATGTCTGGGAGGTGCGCCATGCCGGTCTCCTAGGGATCAAGTATGAAGTCGCGGTCAGAAGCGATTTGTTTGACGCCCCAAAGGATGAGGAATCGGGTGAAGCGGGTAGAGCAATTCTGACAGGAGTCGTGGATGCTGCTGTGCTGGGGTATATCAACTTCCTCGGTAGAAAATGTTCTAGGCTGCTAAATTTCTTCCTCAGGCTTGGCGATCGGGATGATGACGTCCGTGCAGTAGCTGCAACTTGTTTGCTACCCGTGGCAAGTCACCTAGTTGAGCGGCTACCAGATTCACTCGATCGAGTTTTGGCTGTGCTGTGGACTTGTTTGCGAGACATGAAGGATGACCTGAGCTCTAGCGTTGGTGCTGTCATGGATCTGCTTGGTACGTGCAATTCGCTTTATGATTTCTTCGGACCCATCCAATCTTCGGCAGGTAAATTGGTAACCTACAGCAAAGTCATCGACATCCTCGGCGATTCGAACTTGTCGTGAGTGTCAAAGTGTTTTTGGTGCCCTCAGCTAACGTCTCGGCGTCTCGGATAGCCTTCCGCTGTCAGACCTTGCGCCGACATTATTCCCATTTTTCCGGCATACAATCCCGAATGTCCGTTTGGCTGTGGTGAAGACCTTGTCGTCTTTTATGACAGTGTCATCGCTTCCTCGGGACTGGATAGCAACTCCATTCTTGCGCCTTCTTTTCCAGAATCTTATTGTTGAAGAGCGCTCGGACATAAGATCCGCATCGCTCTCTAGTTGGCGTACAGCACTTGAGGTCATCTCAGGTACGCCGGGTCTGATCAAGAGAGTAGTGAAGCAACAAACAGTCCTTGAATGGTATGCGGTTATGATGACGCCCCTCGGCGTTCTTATCGACACATCAACATTTCATCACCCGACGTTTGCGGAAGATGGAACTGATGCGGCTCCCGAGAAACATAACGTCGACAAGAACATGCTTGCTCAAGATCTCTCCCTCGTCTCTACGGAACTTATACTTCAAGCTCGAATTGCTACAGCAACTGCACTCGCTTACTTAATTGTATACTGGCCCTCGAAGGTACACCATTGTGTATAGCTTGCGTTCAACCCAGAAACTAAAACAAAACTTTTTAGTCTGTCGAAGAGCTCTTTCAGCCTATTCTCCTCCACTACATGGATTCAACGAGCATGCTTCAGAAGTTCCTGGCTGCTATAGTAGCCGAAGAATGGGCAAGCGCATATGAAACGTCCTCGCCACCTGGCCCAATCCTCGACAATTTCCCTCTCGCTGGCGAACTCAGCTCAACAGCACTTGCTTTCCTCCAAGGATCACCTCTAACGGCGTATCACGAAATGGCATTTACTCTTCACCGTATACATGCCGAGTGCTATTCACTCCTACATTGTTTCTCGAGTGACTGCAAGATCCCCATTTCGCTCATCCCTCACCTCGGAAACGAGATCGATATCACGGGCACCAGGTCTGACTGCTTTACCATCGACACTGCACATGAGGCCGTAGGCGCTATGTACACAAAACTCAAGGACAGCCTTGGCAGGACGAAGAAGCGCGAGTTGGGTGTTATCTCTGAGAAGAGACAGAAAGTTGTGCAAAGTATCGAGCAATATGCCGAAGTAAAGGCTCAGCATGATACTCGTGTTTCGGCCGCATTTGCAGCAGCTTTCGTGGCATTTAGGAGCACTCCCGACAAGGTGAGCCCCGTGGTGAAGGGTATCATGAACGGCATCAAGGTGAGTTCGGGATCGCCACCCAAAAATAGTTGCTAAAAGAGTCGTAGAACGAGGACAACCTGGACCTTCAAAAACGTTCTGCAACTGCGGTTGCCAATTTCATCGACTTCTGCGTGCAACACAATATCAACCAGCCTCCAGATAAGATTGTGAAGAACCTCTGCACATTCCTTTGTCAGGATGCAGAACAAACGCCAACTTTTGCATATTCGCGGATGATCTATAAAGGCATTCTTACGTTACAGACGTGGTCGAAAATCGCGCCGAGTAGAGGTGTGAAGGAGACACAAGCCAAGGGAGAACCTGCAAAATCAGAAGACGAGGCCGCGAAGGCGAGACTCTCTAGAAGGGGTGCTGGCCTTGCGTTCGATCGGCTATCATTGAAATTCGGACCGCGGCTCTTCGAAGCTATCCCCAAGATGTGGCAATCTATGGCTGGTGGTCTATTGAGTGCGTGCAGTGCAGGTACGACTTAATTGTCACCCATGGTCGTATCGACTCTTATCCCATGTCTTGAGCAGAGTCTCCCCAAGAAGCAGATGTTTCCATGGAAAAGCAATACGGACAGGATGTCATCGACTCCTTGAGTGTTCTTGAGGCTGTTTCGCCCGCGCTGGACCCCGCTTTATGGCCCAAGCTTGCCGAGTTGTTCCCTGCCATTGCCATCGCTCTTCGAAGCAAGTTTGCGATTATCCGACAGACGGCTGCACGATGCTTCGCTACCATTTGTGAGGTTATGACTGCGGAAGCTATGCGCTATGTGATAGAACAGCTTGTTCCCTTGATTGGAGATGCAGTCGTACTATCGAATAGACAAGGGGCCGCTGAAGCCATTTATCGTGCGTTGGTCAATATCTTTCGTAGGACGTGCACTAACTAAGTTATGTCAGATATTGTGCAGAAGCTTGACATTAAAGCACTTCCCTACGTTATATTCCTGATCGTCCCTGTACTTGGAAGAATGAGTGATGCGGACGACGATATCCGATCAACAGCAACAAATACGTTTGCATCGTTAGTGAAGATGGTTCCATTAGAGGTAAAGATTTCTTTGTTGAGAAGGTATCCGTTCTCAAACGATGCGTATAGGCTGGTTTACCCGACCCACCTGGTTTCCCAGAGGATTTGCTGAAGCGCCGACAAGATGAGAGACAATTCTTGACGCAACTGCTTGACGGGACCAAAGTTGAACCCTATGTGATGCCTGTCAAGATCAATGCAGAGTTACGCAAATATCAGCGAGAGGGTGTCAACTGGCTTGCCTTCCTCGCCAAGTATCAACTGCATGGTATTCTTTGCGATGGTGAGCAACTTTCGCTGCTCGTCCCAAACTAGCTCTACGAACCACGGTGATATCTGCAGATATGGGTCTTGGAAAGACACTTCAGTCAATATGTATATTGGCAAGTAAACAAGCCGAACGCGCCAAGAAATACGAAGAGACACAATCTTCCGATACAGTTCACCTACCATCGCTAATCGTCTGCCCGCCGACGCTCACTGGACACTGGTATTACGAGATTCTGAAGTACGCGGAAAACCTTCGACCTATCCTTTACACTGGGAGCTCGAAAGAGCGATCAAAGCTTCTCTCCAAGCTGGCCACCATGGATATTGTGATTACCTCATACGAAGTCGTTCGCAATGATATTGGGAGTTTGGAAGATATCAACTGGCTGTACTGCATTCTTGATGAAGGGCATGTTATCAAGAACGCGAAGACAAAGTTGACAAAGGCAGTCAAAGCTATCCACGCACAGCATCGGTTGATCCTTTCGGGAACTCCGATCCAAAACAATGTACTGGAACTTTGGAGCTTATTTGATTTCTTGATGCCTGGATTCCTCGGCACAGAGACATCATTCAACGAGCGGTTTAGCAAGCCTATTCTTTCTGGTCGGGATGGGAAAGCGAAGACAGGTGAAGCTGGTATGTGGATCGATTACTGTTGTACTCTTGGACGAGACTGAGGTTGGATTTCTCTGCAGCCGCTTTGGCGCTAGAAGCGTTGCATAAACAAGTTCTGCCCTTCCTGCTCCGTCGTCTGAAGGAAGACGTGTTAAACGATCTACCGCCAAAGATCATTCAGGATTACTACTGTGAACTTTCAGAAGTGCAGAAACTTCTCTATGACGACTTCTCCAAGTCAGAAGCAAAGGCAGAGGCTGAGGGTGTCGTTCAATCGATGACTTCGGGGCAATCCGAAAAGGACGGCGGACAGCGACACGTTTTCCAATCCTTACAATACCTTCGCAAACTCTGCAACCATCCCTCACTTGTTCTGAAGACCAGCAATGACGTGGTCGCGGCAGCTCTAGCCAAGGTTGGATGTAATATCGACAACCTGAGCGACATCCAGCACGCGCCGAAGTTACAAGCACTACGGTAGGTTGATTCAAGTGCTGTCTTGAAGCTTCCTCATCAATATCCTCAGCCAACTTTTGAGTGACTGTGGCATCGGAGGTACCTCCGCAATTACTGCCGAAGGTGGCAAAACCGAGCCGAGCGAAGGGGTTTCGGATTCACCGAGTGGAGCATTCTCTCAGCATCGTGCTCTCATTTTCTGTCAGATGAAACAGATGCTGGACATCATTGAAAACGACTTGTTCAAGCAGTACATGCCCTCCGTCACGTATATGCGACTCGATGGTGGGACAGACCCAAACAAGCGTCACGCGATTGTCCAGACATTCAACTCGGACCCAAGTATCGACTGTCTTCTATTGACTACACATGTCGGAGGACTAGGGCTTACCCTGACTGGAGCTGATACCGTCATTTTCGTGGAACATGATTGGAATCCGATGAAAGATTTACAAGCCATGGACCGAGCTCACCGTATTGGACAAAAGAAAGTCGTTAATGTCTATCGACTGATCACGAAAGGAACCCTAGAGGAGAAGATCATGGGGTATGTGCAATATTTCCGAGGTTGCACTCCTTGTTCATTTATCACTCAGGTTGCAACGATTCAAGCTCAACATTGCACACTCGGTTGTCACCCAACAGAACGCTGGTCTCTCATCCATGGACACCGACCTTGTTCTGGATCTCTTTAGACGGACATCGGAGGAAGATGCGGCTGCGGCAGCAAAGAAGAAAGCGAAGGAAACGAGAGATTCGGCTGCACCTGTCAGTCAGAAGAATCTCCTACAAGGCCTTGAAGATCTCCCAACAGAGGACGAGTACGAAGGCTTAGATCTCTCGAGTTTCATGGGCTCTTTAGGGATGCAATGAAGTTGCCCACCCCCACCAGTGTCGATCATTTCAAATGGATGTTTTTTTGATTGTTTTCAGCGATCTCCGGTACGACTTACATATGTTGCATCTATAGTGAACTGTAATGATACATTCCGATAATGTATAACGTAGACCTCTCTCATCTCTGTAGAGTTTTCATGCATTAATGTTGGCGTGGTGCAAATTACATCTTGCAGATTAGCTCATACTGAACATTTTGCCACTGAGACTGCGATAAGGATACCGTCAGGGTCCTCATCTACACGCTTGTCCTGTGCCATCATGGCCGCGACCTCTGGCATCGGAGTATCCGAAGAATTAACGCAGGCCTTTTCCACGGCTGTCGAGACGAAGAACGTCCGATTCATCAAAGTCAACATTCAGAACGGTGCGAAATCGTCCTCATCCATCAACCGAGTGCGAACCTCATCCGGTCGCACTCGCTACAGAGTCTCTCGTTCCAGTCACGTCGGTTGGCGTTTCCGGTTGTCTTGATGACGATCTTGCCCTCCTGCAAGATCATCTAGAGGAGAACGTCCCATGCTACGTGCTCGCGCGATTGGACAATCCACCATCTGAGTGGCTGATAATTAGTTACGTGCCCGATGCTGCCCAGGTCAGACAAAAGGTGATTACTAGTCTTTGATTGAATTGCGTGCTCCGTCTCGTTGCTCAACGACTTGGTGACACCACCGTGGTTAGATGCTCTACGCCTCGACCCGCAATGCACTAACGAAGTCCCTCGGATCGACTGTGTTTACAGACAGTCTATTCGCCACGTCCAAGTCGGACGTTACGCCGGATGCTTACGCTGCTCACAAACGGCACCAAGCTGCTCCCAAACCCTTGAGTGCAAGAGAGCAAGAGATAGCCGACATCAGGGCGGCCGAAAGGGAAGAAAGTGCTACCTATGAGGGCAGTAGAGCCAGACAGAATCACCTCGGAAACCAGGAAGTCGAATATACATGGGTCGAGGATGCCAGAGAGGCTGTCGGAGAGCTGCGTGCTGGGGAGGGCAGCCGTCTCGTTATCCTGGTCAGCTTCGTTCAGCAACGCCATGATTCATTCGCTCTGCACTACAGTACTAACATTTGCCTTGATTGTCGTAGCAAATAAACGAGTCAGAACAGATCGTGCTAAGCAACAGTGTACCGATCGACGATGTCAATGCGCTTTCCGCGAACATTCCTCTTTCGGAACCTTGTAAGTGGAGGTTCTCTTTACGCGACGAGAAGGATTGATGGTTGCGCAGCCTACTGTTTATTTGCTTGGCAGGATGCCTCGCCGAACGGACGTGACATTGGTCAGCAGACCCCTTGATACCGCTTGGTTGAAACTTGATACTAGTACTGACGTCGATTCGGGGCTCTGTAGCGTTCATTTATTCCTGCCCAAGTGCTTCACCAATCAAGTCCCGTATGGTCTACTCGACAGGCGCTGTGGTTATCCTCAGACAAGTGAGAGATCTTTTGGGCGAGGAGGGCGGTTTCGTGCTTGCACCCAGAAAGATTGAAACCTCGGACCCTAGAGAGCTGACGGAGGTCTTCCTCAAGGAGGAGCTCAGTATAGGGAATGGAACAAACGATACTAGTACTGTTACACGTACTTCATTTGCTAGGCCAAAAGGGCCAGCAAGGAGACGTTGAGCACACTCTGATTTGTTTTACTTGGTACACGGGTTCCGTTACTTCCGTATGACAGCGTTTAATGTTCTATATTAAGTGGGGGCGGGGAATGGATGAACCGAGGGTCGGCGGATGAGGTCCGATGTTTGCCAGGTACTAATAGCAAGGGTCCAGCGCTTGCTCTTGCGGTTTCCCTTGGGGTCGCTGCTTTCAAACTCGTCAACGCCAGCTTTCACCATGTTGAACATGCGGGTCCAGAAAGCGGTTTTCACGCCTGTTGTCCTCAGAGCACGCCTTGTGCTGAGTTTCAGAAGTTACAGCACGCCGGTGCGGACTCCTAAGTCGAAAGTATGGGCGTCGGCCGACGAGGCAGTCAAGAGCGTCAAGTCTGGCGATGTGTTGCTTTGTGGAGGTTAGCTTCAATTCTGTTGTGTCGTCATGATCATGACCGTTGAGAAACGTCGACAGGATTCGGGGTTGCCGGTGTCCCAGGTGCGCTTCAAGTGATGTCGGTAGCTATACTGTATATTCATTGAATGTGTCTCCAGATACCCTGCTCGCAGCTTTGGTAAAGCGAAAGGATGTCCACAACCTCACCGCCGTCTCCAACAACGCAGGAACCGGTGACAGCGGTATTGGTGCGCATGGCGTTCTCGACTTCACACAAATCAGCAGACTCAGTTCTTTTCATAGGAAAGCTACTCAACACCAAACAGATAGACAAGATTATTGCATCATACCCAGGAGGGTCAGTTCGTTACCTCTTCTAACCACCACACTTCGATAATTGTCGCGTTCTTGTAGGAACAAGGCCTTTGAGGCACTGTATCTCAAAGGCGAAATTTCGTTGGAGCTTTGTCCTCAAGGCAGTCTCATAGAACGCATACGTTCTCATGCTGCCGGTATACCCGCATTCTTTAGTCCTACTGGTGCCTCCACTGCAGTCGAGGAAGGTGCGATACCCATGAGGTACAATGACGGTGGCTTCGCAAATGGTGTCAAAATACCGGGTATCAAGAAAGAGACGCGAGAGTTTGATGATCGCAAGTATGTTATGGAGACCGCCATCGCTGGTGACGTCGCGTTCATCAGGGCCTGGAAAGTCGATGGAGTCGGTAACTGTGTTTTCCGGTAAGAGAGGGGGATCGAGTACCGTGTCGACAGTGTCTGAGCGTCAAGTTATGCTGTAGGTTTGCTCAAAACAACTTCAGCAGTGCTATGGCGAAAAACGCTAAATTGACTATCGTCGAGGTAAGTCAATGATCTTGTTTTTCACGATCGCTACTCACCTATCCCCGAGGCTGACGAAATCGTTCCTGTCGGTTCCCTGGATGCTAATCATATCCACATTCCCGGTATCTATGTAGATCGTGTGGTTCCTGCGACCGAACCCAAACGTATTGAGTTTGTCACGCTGGCCCCGAGTGAGTCAACTCCAGAAAGCGAACCGTTAAGCCCCGAGCAAGCTGCTGCTTTGGCTCAAAGACACAAGATTGCCAAACGTGCCGCAAGGGAGATCCAGGATGGGTTCTACGTGAATCTTGGGATCGGTATGCCAACACTTGTACCTGAGCACCTGCCGGAAGGTGTACACGTCTGGTTGCAAAGTGAGAACGGTATCCTTGGAATGGGTCCCTTCCCTACAAAGGAGCAAGTCGACCCGTAAGTGCGATTGTATCAATGGCCTGGTAGTTCTTATGTCGCTGATCTCGATATGAAGGGATCTCATTAACGCTGGAAAGCAAACTGTTACTCTGGTACCTGGTGCATCACTCTTTGGTACGCACGTCTCGTCAGCGTGCTCTCCTTTACTGACACCACGGGTAGATTCCAGCGAGTCCTTTGCAATGATTCGCGGCGGCCACATCGATGTTGCAATCCTGGGTGTAAGTCTGTTTGGCCTTCTTTCTGGTCCTCCTTCGCTTATGTGTCTATCTGCTCGACAGGCCATGCAGGTTTCTCAGGCTGGCGACATTGCTAATTTTATGATTCCTGGTAAACTGGTTAAAGGTACACATTCGAAGTTATTGTGCTTCACTTTGTTTCTCACCATGGACAGGCATTGGCGGAGCCATGGACCTTGTCTCTAACCCCGACAAGACCAAGGTGATCGTAGTGATGGAACACTGTGCGAAAGATGGCAGCCCGAAGATTCTCAAGCAATGCAGCCTTCCCCTTACTGGTGCACGAACCGTGAGCCAGATTGTCACTGAGCTCGCCGTCTTCAACGTGGACAGGAAGAACGGTGCGTTGGAGTTGGTGGAACTGCAAGAAGGAGCTACTTTGGAAGAAGTCAGGGCGAAGACAGGCTGCGACTTCAAGGTCTCGCGAGATCTGAGCAGACTGTGATTGCCCAGTTTTTTCGTGCGTAAATATCTCGAAGATCATTGTAATACTTGATGCTATCTCTTTCGCTATCATCGTATCAGTCTTTGTGGGATTTCGATCAACGCATTACTTTCTGCCAACCTTTGTGGCGATGTTATACTTCGCGGTCTGACTTGATGGGAGCGATAGATCAGAACTGTCGTGAGTGTCCCTCCCAATCGTTTAACCCCGCAGTTCGTAGGCATGATGTCACAGCGTGTCACGTAGTTCCTCGAAGCAGCATTCCAACTGTTGCCGATGAATGGATGAAAGATGAGGACTACAAGCCGAGCCGTGGTCTTCGTTCTTCACCAGGTCGGCAAGGATTACTTTCACTGTTAGCCCGAGTATTATATCGAATCCCCGGAGCCATGCTGCGAAAGGCACCTCCAGCAAAGGTATAAAGGTATGGAGACCACCACTAGCAAATCTAAAACACCCCGACCTCGATTCTCTCCATCATCTCTGCTCTCTTCCTTTCCTGTGAACACCATCCTAATGTTGTCTCGAGTTGGCTTGAGGGCCGACTTGCGTGCATTTTCATGCAGGCATCGTGCCAAGAATTACAGTATCGCAACCACGAGTCTCAAAAGGCGCAAGGTCTGGGGCTCTGCCGATGAGGCAGTCAAGGACGTCAAGACTGGCGATGTCCTCCTGAGTGGAGGTGGGTCTCCGATTAGCATACCCTATACTTGACCTTTGCGCGTTATCTAGGGTTCGGGCTTTGCGGTACCCCAGGCGAGTAAAGTGAGTAGGCCCGATCGAAACGAAGCTCACCAAGCTTGTTATAGAAGCGTTGATCACTGCCCTTTCGAAGAGAAAGATGTGACAGGAATTACAGCAATTTCAAACAATGCGGGTTCGGGCGAAGGTGGATTGGGTGGGTGGCATTTTCGCCGCTGGTGTGACATGTTAACCGATGGATTCCAGTCAAGATGCTCAAATCAGGGCAACTGGAGAAATTAGTTATTTCATACCTCCCAGTCCCCTTTGTCCTTTATACCAATAACACGTCCCCTGACTCTGATTAGCAACAAATACCTCGAACAAATGTACCTAGATGGCAACATATCGCTGGAAACCGTACCTCAAGGTACTCTCGCAGAACGTATGAGAGCGCACGGTGCAGGCATACCTGCGTTCTTCACCCCCACCGGAGCTTTCACAGCTGTTGAACCTGGCAGGATACCCATCCGCTTCAATGCGGGCGGCTTCAAGGACGGCATTAAGATTCCCGGAAATAAGAAAGAGATTGGATTATTTGATGGGAAACGATACGTGATGGAACCAGCGATCGCAGGTGACGTTGCATTTGTGCACGCATGGAAGGCGGATGAGGCTGGGAACCTGGTATACAGGTGTGTTTGGGGATTTGTATACTTCTCCGACTGCCGATTTGATGTTTTCACTTCAGATATGCTGCGAATAATTATAGCAACATCATGGCAAGGAACGCGAAGCTCACGATCATAGAGGTATATAAAGGGGATGTTATATCTTGGTCGTTCGCCTCAGCTTTCTCACAGGCTGAAGAGATTGTGCCCATTGGTAGTCTGTCGCCGAATGCGATCCACTGCCCAGGTATCTTCGTCGACAGAATTGTCAAGTGCACAGAGCCCAAGCGGTTCGAAATCCTGGCTACTGCTCCTCCGCCGTCCGCGAACGGCACGAAAGATCCCAAGATCGAGCAGAGCACTCGTTGCAGAATAGCACGACGTGCTGCGCAAGCCACGCCAACCTCGGTGCTGGGATTCTCACTCTGGTCGCTGGATACCTCCGTCCTGGCGTCGAGATCTGGTTACAGAGCGAGAATGGTATCCTGGGAATGGGTCCATTCCCGTCGGAGGACAAGGCTGATCGATGATCCGTCTTTTGACCAGTGCAGGCTGACGTACCCGAACTTTTCTTAGAGACATTACCGACGCCGGAAAGGAAGCTGTGACATTGTTGCCTGGTGCATCGGTCGATCTTCGGTGAGCAGAAATGCTTGCGGTTACCTGGCATTTTTGGCTTGACCGACGAACTCGACAGATTCGGCTGACTCCTTCGGGAGTCACGTCGATATGTTACCATACTTGGTGTATGATCCGGGCAGTTCCAGCAGGCTATGCAAGTATCTAGGTGTGGTGACATTGCATATTTCATGGTCCCGGGCAAAGCTCGTGAAGCGTGACTCGCGCTTCCTGGAACGTTAATCGCCACGGGTGCTCAAGACGTGCAACTTGAAGGTATTGGTGGTGCCATGGACCTCGTATCGAACCCAGACAAGACAAAGATCCTGAAAAAATGCACGCTTCCGCTCACGGTGCTCGTGCTGTCAGCCGAATTATCGCAGATCTCGCGGTTTTCGACGTGGATAGGCACAATGGGGACCTTGATCCGATGGAATTTGCCCCATACGTGACCGTTGATGAAATCAAGGTCAAGACGAGCTGCGACGTCGTCATTTCTCAAAACCTGAAGCAGGTTGTCGTGGTGACGATGCGTCGCAGGTGTTTCTTCGAGCGCGTATGGATTATTATAGTGACGTCCCCCACGCGGCCCGGAGGCATTATTATTCGTATTATTCATGGTTGTTTCGCGCTTCGCTGTACGCACACGTGTAGGGTGACTGTAGTTAACTTACTGCGGATGCCGTTTCGTGGAGCATGAAAATTGACGAGGGCGCGTAGCAAGTAGACCTAGCAACAGGACTACCCATACGCTTGAAATTTCGCGGCAACTCTGCCGAGTGCTGCTTTGACCAGGTTGACAAAGTATCCGGTCCAAAAACAATCGCATCATCCTCCCACTTGATTCGACGCTCCTTCTCTGCCGCCGACAACGATGAACTGGCTGGTCAACTTCTTCGCTGGTGGCACCAAGCAGTCTCTGCGAAGAGGTCAGGCAATGTCAAGCACCCACGAAGCCTTCTCCCTTCCAACCACATCTCCTGGATTGCCTCCAAACCCCGATGCATTCAGCCCAGATACCCTGCAGTCCTCGGAGCCCCTCAGCCCAACGTATACCTACCCACCACAGTCTCCCATAAGTGCATACGGTTATGTACAGACGTCGTAAGTGTTCCCGCTCCACTTCTTTTTCGTCTCTCATGTCTGAGCGCGTACACACTTCCAGCTCGCGGTCGCGGCCGACTTCGTTGCTTCCTCTACACAATATGCCTTACACCGATGCAATGACACCACCACCACCGTATCCGCCATTAGCCAGTACATGGAATCGGATAAAAGTCTGGCTTGCTCGTGAATACCCAGAACTAGGGGACACTCTCAATTATGGGATTCTTCCTCAAGATTTGGCACAAATAGAGATGCAATTCGGCTTCGCACTTCCACAAGCAGTTCGAGAATCGTATTTGGTCCTCGATGGTCAGGAGGCCGAGTCTTCTGCAGGATGCTCTGAAGGTCTTTTCTTTGGGCTATCGCTCCTGCCTCTTGAAGACGTCTTGGAGGAGTGGAGGTTCTGGAGAGAGGTCGACGATGACCCGGCGACCGGTGCTAATCCCCGACTTCGTGACCTCATGCAGTCGATACCAGACGGATGGATACGCAAGGAGTACTCGCAAAGAGGCTGGATACCCCTCGTGGTCGATAAAGTTGGCAACTACATAGGCGTGGATCTCAACCCTGGGGAAGGCGGAAGCGTTGGGCAGGTGATTGTCTTTGGTAGGGACTTTGACACTAAAGTTGTCCTTTGGCGCGGCGATGGTCCTGGAGGTTGGGCAAGATGGTTGGCGAATTTTGCGGACGAATTGGAAAGTGGAGAGGGTTATGAGCTTGGACAAGGGAACAGTGAAAGCGAGGGAAGTGAAGATGAACTCGGGTACGAGGCCTATTTTTATGATGGGAACGGGCGGGGGCAAGGAGATGGTGGAGGCGAGGGAGGTCTAGGTGGCTTACGGATGTCCGGAGCATACAGAGGGTGGAGTCCAATGGAAGCATGGGCGGACAAGAGCGTTAAAAAATGGTTCGAGGCAGGGCTTTTGCAAGACATCTCGTCACCTGTGGAAAAGGGCAAGGTAAGTCGTCAGAAATTCTATGAAACTGATTCTCTTGGCTAACTTTGTTGAAAATCCTAGGCCCCTGACAACCATGGTCTAGGTGTCCTGAACCTTGACGAGTCAGCAACAGTGGTGCCCATACCAGTCTTTAGACAGCAACTCAGTGAAGAGTCGTCTGCACTCGCTGATGTGACCAACGTCAATACTCGTGATGTTCCTGTCATATCGGTCACCAAACCACCGGCCCCTCAGCCTGTCAACTTGCCGGGTGTCAATGATGTCGTACCGCTCCCTTCCCCGCCAGATTCGAATCGCTCTTCCCTTGACGTCGATCTCGAGGCTGGCCGCGGGGTGCGACGACCGGTCAACGATGACGTCATTGCCAGCAAACCAGCAGTGCGAAAAGTGACACCACCCGAGGCAGTGTCCCATAATGATATCTCCTCTGTCGAGCCGTCTCCAATAGGCGAGGAAGACACAGACTTGCTCGCCGATGCTGCTCCTCTGGAGGCCGTTCCTAGTCCATCTCCATCCGCCGAACCGGAGCTAGCACTAGTGTCTCAAGCAGCAGTCGATGTCGCAGAGTCAAGTATATCATTGTCATCCCCAGAAGACGACGTTCCTGCAGACACCACCATTCGGCTGCTTGGTGGTGGCTCGTCATCTGGCGTGGACTCACCACCTCTCGACGATGCAGTCTCTGACGTTCTTGTCGCTGTTGTTGAAGAGTCCAGCGAGTCTTCCCCTAAGAAAGAAGAGACCCAGAACAAGACCAAGTCATCGAGTCTTTCGTCCTTCAAGAGACTTAGTGCCCACCTCGCAAGCGGGAAACGGAAACAGGACTCTGTCGCTGGTAATGGTGTCAAAGAGGCACTATGACTTCCCTTCGTTTTCACCACACCCCCGCACATTTGGTTTAATTGGACATACATGTACACAATGTGTTTTCCCTAACACATTGCCCTTTGACCAGACATTCCGCTTCCTTTCGCCAAATTGCGATTCTCGCTCTTCTCTTAAATCATTATTTCCCTTTCCCTCACAATTCCCTCACGAAGTCATCGCATCTTTTTCCGTTTCCTCTGCTTCCGTTGTCTACTATACCCGTTCGCGTACCCACCCGCACCACGTACACCATGCTCTGCGATCTCACTAATGTATGTTCAAGGGGCTCAGAAGGAGTTTCTTGGAGAATTTACACATTTTCCTAGTCTGATGGACAGACCAGTTAGTCGATGTGCGTTCAAGATGAAGATCCACTTAGGACTGGAACTGGTAATTAGTCAAGCCGAACTGGACGTCCGATCGTACGTCCGATTCAAGCCCGACTCCGAGTCTGCACTCAGCTCAAACTCGTCATCATTGAAAGTACTAGGAAGTCTGAGCATTCGTGTCTTTGATGCAGAGACACGTCCTCCGATACTTCGCAAGTCCTGCGTAGTACGAGACATCCTCAATGAGGGATGCGCATTTGACTCCTAATTCCTTTGACTCTTGGCTACGAAACACGGGCCGCCTCAGGTCACCGTCGATGGGCAACCCAGTCTCAAGCGACTGCAATCAGTTCCTCCAATCACCTTGAACTATGCCAGCAGGGCTACTTGTATTCGGGTTCAATGATCAGAACAGACGAAGAATGATGAGAACGTATCAAGACCGCTTCATTTTTTGCAACACAATGTGGAGCGACGCAAGAAAATCCGACGGTGGGTAAATAGATCTGGGTCACCTTGTTTGGGTACATGGCATTTGTCTGGGAAGGCAGACAGCTACCACCCTTCAGGCCTCAGGCTTCAAGGCGACCAACCCCATTGATAAGCGTCGATCGCGGACCAGCCTGAGCATCAGCCCCTTCTTCAAGTCACGCGCAGCTAACACCCGACATCCTGTGATTCGCTCCAGGTCCCGACCGAGTTCAAGTAGGTGGATGGGGTGCCTGTTCCAAATTGAATATCCGTCACAACAGCTGGCGCGACGCCAACATACCTGGTGATCGACAAACGATATCCTCCTACTGGAGTGTCGCTGCTAGGGTTGGTTCTGGTGCCCATTTACGGCAGTCTTGTCCATGGATTCTACTCAAAATGTCAAAAAGTGAGTGATGTGCGTGGGTTTGTCGCGTTTGAATGAGGGCTGCAATCACTGACGATCAGATCTACGATGTAGGCGCACGTGGATTGTAAACGGTGAACCGACCAAATTCCGAGGTCCGAGGGAAATATTCCAGGTTTCAATCCGTCAATACACCAATCTGTAAACCCGATACGGCCACCCAGCCTCTACACTTTCCTACAGGAACATAATCAAATCGCTCCCGCTAACATTGTGAATTTGTGCACTGTGTCGCACTCATAAATCGTGGGAAATGTAGCCCCTGTCTTACTAGTTTGTCGCAAATTCCGTAAGCCGTGCCAAGGCATTAGCATGACTTTTAAGGCATAAATTCCCACCCCCCCATTTTTAGACATGCCAATGACACCCACTTTTCCTGGTTATGTCATTGTCAACATTTGCGAGGCCATTACAAGGCCATTATCACCGTCGCTTATTCATTATCATTACCTGATCAGGATATACTGTAATAGTCAATTGCCAGTCATGATAAGATCTTATTATGTGAGAGTTTTCCATTATTATCGTCTGCTAACAGAACCCCACCATTACAACCGCTCCGTTCTTCTGAAGATGCTCTCCGGAGCCATTTCAATCATCCTTCTCAATTGTCATGTTTCCAGTCATTGGCATGAGATGAAATTTTTTGAAACTATTTACATGTCGAGACAGACTGTAACTCAATAACAAAAATATAGCGACATGAATCATAAGCCAGCCAAGGCAGTTTCAACACAATGAAAATAAGAAATCACTAAGTGTCAATCAGTAACATGCTAAAATATGAGGATGATTCAGATGACTTACATGCAGAGTAGCGATGAGGGTGCTGCATCCTAATCCAAGTCAGTGATGTGTGGAATTGTTGTCAGAGGGTTCTAAGTTCAAAATGCCTGAGGAACAGGGCACATGAGTTGCAAGTCAGTTGATGTCGAGATGACAAAGTAACATATTGAACTCACCTTATAATAGACTTGGTTCAGAATTCACGAGGTCAACAATGTGAATGAAGTCTAAGGGCTGGTCCAGGGTTTTGCAGCGGTGTGTCACCAGTGGAGTGAATAGTGTTGGGTTCAGGCAGTTGTTCATTAGGATGACAACGAAAGTCACAGAGGCAGCATGATGGTGGTGGTGGTATGGCATCAAGTTAGAAGTTAGCCGACCACAGTTATTATGATATACTGACAGAGTTTTAATAATGGCTTACCCTTTTCAGGTATGTCAATGCTTTAATTAATATTACATTAATATTATAATACCACTCTTCAAAATTACAATTCCAGGTAAATACAGTAAAGTAGAATATAATTTGAGTGCATCAGTATATGATAGATTCTCTGGAAGACGTGGGTGAATCTTGCTCTTTGAACATACAGAGGCTTGCTCTATGTCATTGCGACAGATTACAAGAACGGAGGTGGATGCATGTCAAGGAAGGGCAGGTTGGCTTTCTTGATTGGTGCTGGAAGTGGGGGGTGGCGTGGCGATCTTTAAGGGAGGTTTGGCCTATTATGAGCTCAGCATCTGTTACGTGAAAACCGTTGGCACTCACATACCACTTGCGGCGGCAGTAAATTTTTTGTTTGCTTGTCAAAACGGATTCGAGGTGCTTGGCCGACTTGGATATAATATGATCTGGCCCATTGAATGTAAGGCAGTTGGTGAACACCAGATGGATTCAGACGTCGGCAATGAACTCGTCAGTGTTGTTATAATGAGGGTTGCTAGGATTCATGTTGGGTTTTTGAGGGTTGGAAGACACAAGCTTATGTTTGAGGGTACAGAGATCCATCATATTATTGAAGATACTAGGGTAGTGGGGGACGTCCAGGGCGACAGGGTCGACGGGATGGAGGAACGGTGCCCTGTCTTTCATCTTTTTCAATGAGCAGACAGTCAAAAGACAGAACCGATGCTGCTGTAAGCTAAATGTGGTCACACCAACAGGAGTTGGTGGTATTGGAGTAGGACTAGAGGCAACCTCTTCATTTAGTTGGATGGAAGAACCAGTGGTGGGAGGAGGAGTGGCAGTCTTGAGGAATTGCAATCACAAGCACAAATAATTAGTATGCTAGAATGGGAGGCCAAGAGCTTGGCTCACATTGGCAATGGAAGCCTGATTGGCACCGGAGGCATCAGAGAACTTGCACGCTCGTTTTGCCAGCAGAGGCCTTGCATCATTGTCCGTGTTTTCATCTAGTTGATGAGAAACATGATCAGGAGAACGATATGTGGTGAAAGAATCAGGATGTGTGTCTGGCTTGACACCGGTCGTTTCTGCATGACCGCTGACATGCATGGTCCGTTCCACACTCATGTCACCATCCGTGTCCATGTTCGGGGTGTCTGAAGAGGTGATCCTGCTGTTAGGAGCACTGTTTAGGATGAAGTCTGGTGGAGCAACATTGGAAATGAGCATCTCCTTGACAACCTCTGGCATCTCTGCCATGTTGTCATCTTGCATCACATCTGGCTGTACTGAGGGCAGTGGTGGAGTTGCAGCAGGGGGTTGAATGGGGGCAGAGGCTGCTCAGATAAGAGGGCGGTAGACAAGGAAACAATTGACCGTATGAACCTGGATCTGAGGGGGAGGTGGACATTGGGGAGGTGGCAGTGGGAGAGTGGAGTGAGACTCAGTTGTCGGAATGGACATGGCCATTTGGCAGAGAGTTGAGGCACCTGGGCCTTGTCCTGCTCCTAACAAACTTTGTCATATTAGGCACATTAGAAGAAGTTCACCCTTGCGAAGTGGGCACAGGCGGACCTTTTAAAATTTGGATGGGGGTTTTGAGCAGGTGATTGGATGGGATGTAGCATCCTTGTTGTGGGCCAAGACGGCAGCACGTATTACGTCGGTGTTGACATGTCTAGAAGGGAATGGGATTTATGATTCGGACATTGCTGATTCAATCTAAGAGGCGATTCAGATTCAGAGGAGCAGCCATATCAGTTACATTTACAATCATAGAGTATTATGCCTGTATAATTACTGTTATCACACTTGGGATTATCTCCCATTGAGATAGTGGGCAAAGGGCCCAGCGCTCCATTGACAGACACTGGAGTTGGATGGGTCGAAAGTCAGGAAAATATTTTCACACGTTTTCAGATAAGGATCCCATCGCGATCTTTATTGTCTCTTATTTCAAGTTTCAACGAGATTGGTATTCACCATTGGAAACAGTTTAGAAACAATGGCTGTATTGCAGATAGAACGACAAAACTAACAAAAACGAGTGAAGTCTAAGGGCAGCGGACTCGGGGTAAATGTAATTGTAACTCCTTTAGCCTTTAGTTTTCTTCCCCTTTCCTGCCGCATGTGTGGTACGTCTTGGCTGTGGAGCTGGCCCGGCTGCGACTTCGTTGGGTGATCCAGACTGAATAGCTGCTTGCGAAGGGTGTGCTGGCGCAGCAGCCATAGCCCTTCGAGAGGAGGAGACTTGGCGACTCTGGGGAACTGGTGCAGTCTGAGCTATCTTGGCGCCGGTACCACTTACACTCATCTGAGTGATATCAATTTCAAGTTGTGCCATTGCTGATAGCCCCACATTGCTAGTGGCTGGACTAGATCTGATGGACTGCATGGACACTGTGGAGGTGGCATTGATGTCAAGGGAAGCAGCGATGACCTGAGGGTTGGGTCCAGGAGATCAAGGTGGCGAGGGGGAGTGTTGAATGTCTATACACCTGGAGACGGGGGATGAAGTAAGTGTTTCGGCAGCCGGCCTGGGTATAGTCGGGTTATTGTTGTCCAAAGTGTCCAGCATTTCATCTTCCCAGGTATGGGGTGTTGGGATGGGGCCTTGAGCATTAGCTGGGGCTGGCTTCTTTCCGAAGACTTTGCGATTGTAGAAGTCCATGGTGTCAGCCACCCATGTGGTGCACTTAAGCAGCCTCTGGAGATAAAATTTGTAGTCTTCAAGATACTTGATCTGAGTCTGTGTGCCAACTTGCGAGAGTTCAGAGTTGTGGGATAATAGAAAGTGAATCTAAGAATTTAAAGTTATGAGTCAAAGCCTAGATGCCAAGATGCTGAAACTTACAATGATCGCTGCGCCGGCTACCATGCCCTCAGTGACACTCAAGATACCCATATGTTCCCCCCTTGCTTTTGGATGTCCACGCTTCTGATCTGAAAGAGATGACTTCCCAAATACAAGGATACGGATAACCTAATGAAATAGGATGTAAATTAGTATATCTTTTGAGTTTAGAGACATGCGGGTTTATTACCTTGACGAGAAGTGGACTCTTCAAGAAGTCCGCTGCTGCCATCTGGTTGATAGTCGTGAACAAGACTCGAGCAAGAGGGGTGTAGTTCCCAAGTCCATCTCTCTTCAGTAAGCGTAGGTAGGCTGGATCATCCTTCTTGCGAGTAGTGCTGCCAGAAAGCAACATAGTATCTAGTCCAAGGGATGCAAAAAGTATGGCGGCCATGTCCTTGATACTCTTGAGAATGTTCGAGTGCTCTTGGTTGAGAGTGCTTGTAAACTAGCGAAGAGAGTTCTTGTTAATAAGATGATGTCCAGAAAGAGTAGTTTGAATGATAATACACACCATGGACCCAAATTGCTTGTATGTTGCCATGGTTTCATGCATATCCTTGGATATCATGGCATAAAGTTCTGCCAGCGCTCCATTGGCCCTCGATTCATTTGACTTCCAGCATTCCAGACTGCAAGGATCCATGGTGGGCGTCAGACCAATAGGGAAGAGGCCATCAATCACCCAGAAATGGTGCAGCATCACATACTTCTTGGCTTCCTTCGTGATTTTATCATCGAAGGAATCAGAGCTGTTGAGAATACAACCACGTTTCTTGGCAGGGATTGATGAGGAAAGTTGAGAAAATTCCTTCTTGACATGCTTCAACTCTTCACGCATTTCAAGGTACCCTTGCTGCACGAGCGCAAGTGCCTGAAATTGATATTTGAATTCAGAATCAATAAAGTTGTTATAGTCGGAAGAGAGCTGTCACGTAGCACTTACCTTGCGTAGCTCATGGACCTCAGTACTTGGTCCAGGAACAGCCATAACCCTTTGAATTGAAACACTCTCAGGGACATTCTCTGATTCAGAATCATTGACGCCATCGAGATTGAAGTTTTCACCTTCTGAGCTAAAACCGTCATTCTGACAGGAGAGCATCGAGGAATAAGTAAGATGGTGCACAACGAAAGACAATGGATAATACTTACCTGGGCATTTTAAACAGAGGGCATGTATTCCATTTGGAAGGATCAATATGCCCATCCCAACGACGTAATTCAGAATAGCGTCAGGAAGCATCACAAAGGGTCAGATGCAGCAGTACTTTACTCATGATTCAGAACCTCCTGGACCCATTGGATGGTGATTCAGAGTAATATTATTAAGTGATGGTCCAGGTCTTGTCTTGTAGATAATCGAGCTTGCAGGTGTGGCATGAAAACCGTGGCAAACACGTTAGGAGCCTGAGAGTGACATTAGTTGATGTATAATAATGTATTGAACAAATCATTGTTATCTCGATGAGGTGGGTGTCGATGGAGGCATAATAATACAGCTGCGGAGATTCTAAATCAGATGCTGATCAGATTCAGACAGATTCAGACTGTAATGTCATTGCTGCAGCATTTACATAGATTGTGATATGATCCAGACAATTGAAACCAGCTATGATACATCCTAACGTCTGAATCCCTATTCTAAGTATAAATATTAAAGTCGGTATCATGGGGGCATAGCTGTCTCAAAATCCTTGCAAGCAATTTAAACTGGTCATGAATAAGGAACACTGGTTATGTCAACAAGAACACAAGGAAGGTAATAGCCCGAGAACGTAAAACATACCTCATCACATCAAGTTCATGCGGAGATACATATCTCCATCAAGGTGGTCGACAACAAGGTATTCATCCTGGTGATCGTTGTCAGGGGCTAGAACAGCACCACAAATGATGGAGCACAAAGGGATGAAAATGCATTGGGAACAGGGAACAAGCTTCACACGTTTGAGTTTGAGATCATGGTCAATAGAATGGGGGTTGCTAGTCTTGGCCGTGTAGGGGTGAATGAAGGCAAACCCCAAAGTTTGAGTGATGTGTGGAATCTCACACATGAAGATGAAGATGAGATGGGCAAAGGCTGTTTCGGTCTCAGAGTCTTGGAAAAGCACAGAATCATATCGCAAATGGCCAAAAAAGGAGGGGTTGCAGCGGAGGTGATTAGTTGACAGTTTCCAATCGACCTGGGATTTGTAATGCACTTTAATATATTGATATTCAGTTACCTGTCAATTCTCAGTCTCAGAGGTACAAAGTGACAAGGTGTGAAAACAATGCCCATAACCTACCTTGAAGTTGGCAGGGAGGGATATGAAGGACTGAAGGTCAAAGCCATAGGTAGGAAGTGAGTTGCTGAGAAACTTGCAGAACTTCTTGTGGAATCGAGTAAAGGAGTGATTAGACTACTCCTTGCTCTCCACATCTGCTAAAGTTGTTGCCAGACATGGCGAACATAACCTGACACAACTAGAATCACCTGGACTGATGGCGACAAACTCGGTGTCAAGGCCCTCCATGACATCTGAATTGCCTAAATTCTCTTCGTCGTGTTCCACATTCGATTCTTTGATGTGGTCCATACACATGCGGATAAGCTTTGAGGCAAGCTGGTGATGGTTGACATGCAGAATCTACATATTTGAATGTATCTAGTATTAGTCTATGATCTGTAAGTACAGCAATTGAACACAACCCACCTGACTGGCAATATCTTTGCCATTGGACCGAAGCTGATAGGCTACTTTCAATGGGCCATGCATATTCTTGTTCGGACAGGTGCTGTAGTTATGTGCAGCGCCTTTGTTTCAGATATCCTGGATGACATGCTTTGCAAGGTGGGTCTTGGGGAAATCCCAGTCGATTTTGAGTCCTTCGATAGCATGAGGCTTTCCAGCCTGTTGTACATATTCCTAGAAGTTTATGGTATCATCAGCTGTAATACAAGAATGTTAACGTACTTTCAAGGCATTGTCGAAAGTCTTTAGTTCTTCTTCAAATGCACTCAGAGTGCATTCTGTGTGGACGTCTAACCCAACAAGCGAATCAAGTCGAAGATAACTTGCTAGGACTTGTAAAAGGCAGTATACCTCTGCAGTAACATCCTTTTTCAGAACATGGAGAGCGGCATAGAAAACTTGCTGAGAGTGAAGATTTAGTGACTCAACATAAGTTGCTGTTGATGTAGCATTCATCAGAAGAGAACGTACCACTGAAAGATCTTTCAACTTGTTGCCATCCGTGAAGGACATAAGAATAACTTGTTGGAAATGAGTGAGACCCCTCCAGCATGGAAATTCAGCAGCGCTAGCATCAGTAACGTTTACGGAGAAGAAAGATATAGGTCATTTAAATTAATACACACTATTTCTCTACCATGCCTTGTGCACCGTGTCCAAGGAAATCGAGAATTTTCTTGATCTCTGGCCATATGTGGCGGCCCTATAGGCCACTGTGAAAACAGTGAAGGCAGTCGAAGCTCATAGCTCAATGAACACAAGAATAATGAATGCGCCAGAAGATGTTCTAGTGCCAAGTCAAAACCAATAACCACTTTTCATGTAAGTCGACTTACGGAAATTGGACACAGCCCGAGCGCTTTGAGACATTCTTCGCCCACAGCTCAGTCTTGTGCATGAAGCCGCAGTGCAGCCTCACCTTCGTCATGTGACCGCAGTGGAAAGACGCCAGAAAGGTCATGGAGAGACTCCTTAGGGACCAAGCAAACTGAACAGGGGCATTTGCCACCACGACCATGAGTAAGAGCCATCATACACCTATAGGGCAATATAATAGGGAAGCTAAATTATTTACATTTAAAAACTTACTGTTCTTCATAGTCTGCCGAGAGGATTAGTATCACAGGAAATAACCAGCGTGCAACCTTATCATAGGGCGAAGTGTATGCATATCCACTTTGAATGTTGAATGACCTCATCGAGGAATTTGACAATTGCCTTGTGCCAGACAACACGCTTGAGATTTGTATAGCCAAGCTTTCCCTCTTCCTCAGGATCTTCCTTGATCTGTCCATAGATGCTCCATTCATTATGAGTTTATGTTAGAACAAAAACAAACTTACAACCGGCAGCCATCCAACAACGGTGCCACCACCTATCTGTTTGCTATTCCGTATCTCAACTGGTAAATTCGTGCACCAAACGACCACAGGGTACCCCTTGACTGTTCCAAAACTGGATATTTTTGATTTGTCTGCATAAAAAATCAGGCCGAATGGTACCGTGTTCTCGACATGTGGCAAACTTGACTGATGATATTATAGCAGATTACAACAATACAATTTGACGAAAACATTAACTACATACTTGGATGTCCCACCAACTATCTCCAGTCCAGGGTTCATCGTAAAAACGCTCGAAGTCTCCACCACGATTGTGTTTGTAGAGACGCTGAGCGTCCCACTCAAAGTGGGGTGCGCGTAATGGATTCTGGAGGAGATCGAGGGCCCACTGCCACACCAGACGGGTATGAACCTCATACGACTTCGTCTCCTTCTTGTACGGCACAGTGATTTCATGTTTGGAGAACTGAATTAAAAAATAGAAAGTTGAATATACAGAAGTGAAAAGATAAATCAGAGATACATCCGTACTGGAGTGAGTTCCTCTCCAGCTGAATCGCAGGCCTTACGAAGTTCTGCATTATTTTTCAACGTGATCTGAATGGCACCTTGTGCAATGTGCACGATAAGGTTGAGCAGTGTCTCAACCTGTCTTTTGTTTAGTGATGCATCGAGGACGAGCTCCACAAACTCAAAGTTGCCGGAAGTACGAAATGGACACCAGGGAGCTGGATCTTCAATATGGTGGAGGGTCTTTGATTGCACATGGAAGTCTTTGTAGGATTGATAGAGAGGCACCCGTCGACTGCGGGAATGGAATTCGGTCTTGAACTCAGCTTGGTTATTGTTGGATTGTGATTGTGCCCAGGGCTGCGCTGACCCACTGACGCTGGGCACAGCTGTGAATATCCATTAGAACAATGTGCATATAAGGTGAGTTAGATACATACCTTCCTCCTCCTCTTCTGACCCAGGCTCATTGGATGGACCAGAATCTGAGTCGGGACCAAGGTCAATAGCTATCAAAATAATCAACAACATCATTGGCATTTACAACACCTAAAACTCACCGTCATCGAAGTGGAATAAATGGGAATGTCCTTGATCAGCCGTACTAGACATCAAAGCACTGAATGGTCCTTTACTCGCCAATGCTGCTGCATAGCGTCTTGCCACTGAACAAAAATGTATTAATAGCATTACTGTAATAGCTCTCGAGGAAGAAACACAAATCCCACCTCTCTGAGACTCTTCATAATGACAGGAAACCAATAAGCGCTCCTTGTTGTCTTCCTTCCGCTTCCTGCAACTCCTTTCATGGGACAAAAATCCCTGCAGCTTGAACTTGTTGCCACAATAAGAGCATTTCTTCTGGCCTGTCATGGCCTCATTGACAGTATTGCAGGCTCTAGAGGATGGACGAGAAGGCCCTATGGTGGAAGGAAACAACGAACAAAAGGAAGCCAAGAGAAATAGCTGCACCCATATGCCAGCATGCATAATCATGCCATCAGCATGGCATTCCCAGGCACGTGCCACCGCTTGTCATGCCGGCAATATCCGCTTGATTCGTTATCATTCCATTTTCATGCTCATTCGAAGGGGGTTGTGATGTAATACACTGATGTTGTAAGCTGCCGACATTACAATGGCCCTTGGAAATTTGCAACAAATGACCCTGCAAGAATGTAATTCTCCCATCGCAGACAAAGAAATTCTTTCGGTCATGCAAGCCCTAGAGCAATGGCACCACCATTTAGAAGGTGCCCAGCAACCATTTGAAATATGGAATGATCATGCCAATTTGCAATGGTTCATGACTCAGCAGGATCTTAACTGACGCCAAGCGTGTTGGGCGATGTACTTGTCCCATTTCAACATGACTTGGCATTACAAACCAGGAAAGATCATGACAAAACCAGATGCTC
>JBBPRS010000191.1:0-41518 GCA_038093155.1 Boletus huronensis | reverse complement strand
AGGGGAAAAGGCGCACCTTCATGTAACCATTGTAGATCGGTCTGGGCGGCGTAAGGGAGGACGGATGGTGAGAGGGGATGAGCTCACCTGTACCACAACAAGAAGGAGAGGGGGGCAACTGACAGCAACGTAGCCGTCGCACTGGCGCGCACAGGGGACATCCAAGATGGTTCACGTTCGCTCTCCCTTTTCCTAGTTCCCCTTCGCATGCCGCTCGTCCCGCAGCCTGGACAACCTTGCCCGTCTCCGATTAGCAACGGGATCTACACCCACAGACTGAAGAACAAGATTGGGACGCACATGGTACCTACAGCCGAGCTAACTTTGAAATCGACGACTGCTTACCTCCTTGGTTCACTCAACCACGGCGTCAAGAATATCCTTCCTGTTCTCTACATCACCCGTATCCATAGTGCAATTTCTGGAACGGGCCACCTGCGCAAGTGTCTCGAGATTGCAATTGCCTACTCAAAAGTCAGGCGAATTTCGGGTGGCAAGCAACTGCTCGAGGAGAATGCGGTGCATGTAGCGCAATTAGCCTCCATCAGTCTCGTCTATCGTGCCCTGATGCATCTTGTCTTTGGCACGATTTTGTTCATGGGGAAAGTGGAGGCTAATGTCGCGAGCAAGGATGAAGAGCCATTACTGAGGATTTTGACAGCTGTAGTCAAAGCGTTTATTGCAGAGAAGGCGGTTTCGGCTATGGGGGAGAGCATGACAACTCTAGGAGGAATGGGTTACATGGAAGAGGTGGGTATCGGTAGGTAAGCATCTTTGTCATAGTAACAGTAGATTTTGCACTCAAATTGTACGTGGACAGGTCTATCCGCGATGGTCTAGTGGAGAAGATCTGGGAAGGCACAACTTCCGTGCTCGCCTTGGATCTTGTGCGTAGTGCCAATGACCCAACCACCTTTGCAGCGTTCACGAAGGTCAGTTCGTCTTCCTGCTCGGTTATAAACCGCTCGAGAGCTGAACTATGTCAAAGTGGGGAACCAAGATCCTCGATTCCTGTCCACCAGAACTCAGGAGCAAAGTGGGAGCACCGCTGGAAGCCGTCAAAGCTGCTTTCCAAACGATAGACGAAATTTACCGTCATCCCACGAGGAATTCGCCTCTACTTCCCCGGCCTGGTCTGATGTTAGTGGGTTACGCTGCGTCGGCGGCGATGCTTCTTGAACATGCCGTGTGGTCACACGATACGAAGACATCAGATCGGGACGTGGATGCCGAGGTGTTTGTGCGTTGGGTGAACGAAGGTGGTCTGTCGTCTTCGTTACGGGAGGTGCTTGAGGTTGTTAGAGGACACGATGGAGAGCATGTTTCGATGAACAGTACGCTTGTGTATGGACCTAGGCTGTAGAGTTGTGTTTCTAGTTTGCAGAACACTTGCTCTACTTGTTGATCGGGGAGTGGCCGTCGTTGGCCACTCGGGTCAAATGCATGTGTCGAGCATTCAGCCTGGTCTACTCGCACCGTCGTTCGCATGGACATTCGTTGGTTGGGATTGTTCAGTGCTTCGGAAAGCTCGCCGTGGGAGCTGCAACTCCCCAGCTCATACGCTCGACACGCACGAAAAGTGTTTCAAGTTTCCCAGACCCCGCTGCTCTCTGAGTCTGCTTCGATGTCGGTCAAGTTCCGCGTTCACGTCGTGCGACATGGCGAAACAGATTGGAACAGAACGCGCAAGTTACAGGGTCAATCGAACGTCCCACTCAACGAAACCGGGATAAAGCAATCCGTGCTGGTCGGCGAAGCTCTCAAGGACGTACCGTTTGTAAGAGCATGGAGCAGTGATCTCCAAAGGGCACTCAAGGTAGGAACACGACCCTTTCTCGCACCGACGAACTGGTCAGATTACTTTCCAGACCGCAGAGTGCATTCTCCAATACCAGTCCGACGTTGTCCTGGAAAAGGACGAGTCGATTCGAGAGCGAGTAAGCAAACCGCATGCCAACCGAACGCTGGCTCGAGTTCATCATTACGCATCGATTGCGGTGTCGTCGCAGTACTATTATCTAGGTGAATCGCAAGGCGAAATACCGGAATCTGACAAACCGGCACTTTCTGCGGAAACAATGCCCGAATTTGCTGCGAGATGTCTGGCTTGGTATACGAGTTCGGTCGAGAATTACATGATATCGACGGTCAAAGGTGTCCCCATGGAACAGCCTCATAACATCCTCGTGGTTTCTCACGGAGGTTGGATCTTGACTCTCCTTACTGCACTACAGACAAACGGCGCGGTGACTTGTCGCGAGGGAGTTGAAATTGGTTATTGCCTGAACACTGGTGTGTCTATTGTCGAGTACTCCGACATACCTAGTGAAGGAGAAAGTCCTCTGGTAGGAACCTTGGTTCAGTACTCGGGCATAGAACATCTCATACATCACAACTTGACACCTTTAGAGGTAAACGCAGATGTGTTGGGGGATGCATGGTGGCAACCTTGAGTGTGCATAGTAGTAGTCTAGCTAACAAGATAGATGTTCACTTATCAATGGAAGCATTCCTAGCATCGTGAAGCAATCGTACCTTGATTTATCTCGAGAAATTACAAAGTTACCTTTTCATGGGATACATCTTGACGGGAGTGCTCTTACTTCATTGCTGGCTAGATGGTCTCGAAACCTCTTGTACGGACCACATTGACATACTCACTACAATTACACCCGTATAAAGCCACACTTGCGGTGTAGCTGGTCAATTTACGCAGCTTCCAGTTTTCTCTTGCACCCACCCCCCAACACGGACAATAGCTTATGATGCACTGTAAGGAACTATATGGCAGCTTGTGACAAAACTCAATACGCAAATCAATAGTGATCGAAAATAACCGCACCCAAGCAGCCCTCGGCCTCCCCAGCCCTTTCGAGGGGTAAATTGCAATGCCAATTCCTGTCCATCACGAAGTACTTGTATGCGCAATTCGCGCTACAATGCACCGGCTCAACATCATTGAGTAGACAATCGTTGACTGACGCACGTTTTCACTCCGGCCAACGAGATCAGCCAAAGGTTCCAAAGAGGAAGCTGAGAACGAGGCGGTTGTCAGATGACCGAACTTGATAATGAGGTCTTCGCGGCGAAGCCCCTGTGTTATGCGTTAGGCATCGCAACTTGTGAATAAAGAGCGGACATACCGCGTGTGCAGCGGGGCTGCCGGGTGCGACTCCGTCTACTTTCGCAAAAGGGGGCAGGCTTTCTTCTGCATGCGTGCTTGGCACATTGGCAGGCGCCGGGGGTGAGGGGGAAGGAGGTGCGAGTGAGGGATCATAGACCCTTTGCAGTGCTTTCTCGATCTCATTCATGGTATGCTTAAGATCGTTCCTCAACTCGACAATGCGAGCCCGAGCAGAGCGAATCGCGTAAATGTCCAAGTCGGCGCGTGGAAAGCCTTCGGAATCGACGAGAGGGGTTGTCATCTCGCAGTTGTTTGCTCTGAGTACGGAGAGCTGGAGACTGATCTCTGCCTCGATAGCATCTTTGACATGAACCAGCGCGCGTGCATGCTCTCTTGGACTCTCTGCGGAAGGCAACATGAAGACGGTAGACCCAACACAACAAGTCGATTACATAACATCGTCGACTGTTACTCGTACAACACCTTGGCGACTACAAAGATACAAAGGTAGATACTCAGTGAATCGAAACGACTTTGCCATCAACAACCTGTGAAGAGTCGAGGATCCTGATCGCTTCTTTTGCGGCTTTGATACCACTCGCCATCATAGCCCCAAAGGTAGGCCCCATACGGTTCGAACCATCATGCTCCGACAATTCCATACCTGCCGATCCAGGTATCACCGTACGGTCGAGACTTTATAACATCCACTGACCTGTCATGATAAGCCCAGGAGTCACCTCGCGTGTGCCGTTGACGATAGCTGGCTCGGCGCGATTCATGTCCAAGCCCCTCATGTTACCGAGTTCCTTCAACAAGCCTGCACTGACCAATCGCTTGGCCGAAAATGCGCCCATAGGGCCGTCGTGACCAGTTGCAGAGATCACTACGGGTGCGGCGATCGTATTGGGGTCCATGCAAGACTGCGTATCGTGGTTAAGTGAGACAAGCGTCCAGTTGGTTACAACTCCTGAGACGCGCTGGCGGCCCTGGAAGTCTGTGCGGATGACGAGATCTTCTACTGCGGTTGCGTTCACCATCACGACATTAGGAAGGGCCAAGACTTTGGACAAGACCGTAGACGTGAAGAGAGCAGCGTGTTTGACAACCACAAAAGCACCCTCGTCTTCGTACGGGACTCCGAGTTCCTGTAAGAAGCGATCCGCTGGCTTGCGAACGACCTATTAGAATGTAAGGAATTGAACATTATGATTGTCCGCAGAATTGGATGCTCACCATCGACGTCATCAATTGGCCGCCAAGCCAAGCACCACCACCCGGTGCAACGTTGGCTTCCAGTATGGTGACTTTGATGTCCGGACGGCTCGTCGCAAGATGGTAAGCACAGGACAAGCCAGCACTTCCAGCACCAACGATAACCACGTCCGACACAGCTCGTTCGTACATCATGTTGAAGTAGCTGAACGCAAACGGGTAAGATGGCTACTCTTCGTGCCACGATGCGGCCAGCCTGGGACCTCTAACCGTTTGATCATGGCCCTCGAAACTTGCGCCTCCTCGATTGGAGCGAAGCGATAGTTCCCTTCATAGTCCTCGCAGACATCATATTGGGTCGTCTGCACAACAACGTCGTTCTTCTTAGTTATGGGGTAGAGGTCAGTGCTAGGGAGAGTTGCTGCAGGGGGAGCCATGGGTGGAGCTTCTTGAGTGAGGTTTCGCTACTGCTTGGGTCATCCCTCGGAATGCAATTGTGTAATCTGAATCGATAACCCCTGAGGACGAATGACGAAGGAGCTCGAGTTTCGTGATAACACGGAAGGCTCTCGAATCCCCCAACTAACGTTCTCGAAATTCTGACTCGTCCAATGCAACCAATGTTGCGACCAACTCTACATTAGAGAAGACCATCCCTTGCAAAAGGCTCCGCATTGACTCGGTGATATGAGGTAATATTTTTCATGGATCGGAAACCTTATCTTCAGGGGACAGCTCCAATGAGGCCGCCAATCATCTGGACGTAAATATTTCCACAGCCCTCCTGGACCCGCAATCATGACCACTATAGAGGTCCACACCTATCATGGTTTGATTAGTATTATATATATATAGTATCTTTGGACTTAACAACTTTGAACTGGTTAGTAAGCATAACCATGACGTAATCACGTGAACAAGCCGTACGAAGGTACTGGAACCAGTGGTGACAAAAAAAATATGCAACGGAAAAGAACTGCCAGTAGTAGCACGACAATGAAAAGATCTGTCCACGATATCAATGCCAGTGCCAGTGTTTTACCACAGAAAAATGCCATTGTGATTAGTTATCAGTTACTTTACTTCCCTCATCTGAGGATATCAAGGAATAGTGGAAGGTTGAGCCCTACACTATCCATGTACGATAGGACAGTGAGGACTTTCACCGCTACATTGCCCGTCAGTGTTTCCCTGAGTCGTTGTATATTTTTGATTTGTATCGGGTGCGGGGGTTCGTTTTGGTTGTCATCCGTGTCGGTGTCACTGTCTGGATTGAATATTGAATGTAGTAGGGGTAGCTGAGGTGCAGCAAATGGGTCAATTTCATCGTCAAAGATATCGTCGTCGTCGTTGATATCATAGTCAAGAATGTTATCGATGAGATTGATCGAACAATCAGTTTATCAGTACCCGGCTTATCAATTGCTGTACTAATCCTATCAGTACGGCTTACGACGAGTCCATCTGCTTCCCGTGTTCACCCGAATTTAATTTCCTATAACGATACTACAAAATAGCCCCATAAGCGGATTGCAGAATGGCACTGCAACTTTAGCATGTGAACTTTATGTTCGGGTCAGCTAGCTATGCCTTGCTGTGCGATCTGCGAGGTGGTTCGAAGGAACGTTTGTGTAGCATTCTCTCGGTGATGACGGCAGGTGAACCATTCTGGCCCTTTGGCATGCTTCGTGGATGGGACACTCAATTCTGACCACAACATCAATTTTAGTTCCCTGTCTGATCGCGCACCATAACCGCGAACCTGCCTGCACCCTAGTCCCATCACCGCCTTATAAACGCTCCCCTAACAACCCCACCGCCGTGCGGCTCCCTTCTCCCAACCACGACGTGCTCGTCCGCACACGCCCAACATGCTGTCCCAGAATTTTATACTCGAGCAAGACCCCCTCTTTCTGGAGCGCATCCGATCAGTCCTGGTCCGACTCGAGGATACGATCATCTTTGATCTGATAGAGCGTGCCCAATTTGCTCACAATCCGCGGATGTACATCCCCGGTGCCTTCTCTGAACTCAAAGAATTGGGTTTCGAAGGCAGCTGGCTAGAATGGTTCTTGAAAGAGATCGAAACCTTCCATGGTCCGTCTCCCCTTCCTCGCTCTAAACTTAGCTCTGCCCTCATACTCACCCTCAACCACCCACCGCAGCCAAAGCGCGCAGATACACCAGGTATGGCATCGTCGATATATTGCTTTGTTTCCCAGCTCATGACGACCGACACAGTCCGGACGAATATCCGTTTACGAGCGGTCTTCCTCCGCCCGTTCTGAAACCGCTCGTCTTCCCAAACATCCTTCATCCGAACGATATCAACGCAAACCCCTCCATACTTTCCTTTTACACGCACACCATCGTTCCACGCATGACGAAACGTGCTGCCTTGGCCCTCTCTGCATCCGAGCACTTAAATGGCATCGTCGGTGACGAAGCACTCGAGCACGATGGCAACTATGGCAGTGCCGCCACCATCGACGTCGAGGTTCTTCAAGCCATCAGCAAGCGTGTCCATTACGGTATCTCTATCCCTTCCAGCCTTGCATTCTCGTCACAAGATGGTGGCTGACGTTGGTTATTCAGGGAAATTCGTGTCGGAGTCGAAATTCTCCGCTGACCCTGCCGCATTCGTTCCTCATATCCTCAAGCCAAACAGGCAAGCCCTTGAAGCACTGATAACGAAACCGGAGGTGGAGCGTAAGCTGCTCTTGCGTCTGCGCAAAAAGGCCACCATATATGCACAGGAATTCAATCCCGATGGCGATGCTATCGCGAATTCCCATGCGAATGGCACTGCCAAGATAGATGTAGATGGGGTCGTGGAGTTGTATGAAAATTATATTATTCCCCTTACCAAGGACGTCGAGGTACGTCGATAACATCGATCTCATGATCACATCAATCAACCGCACTCCAAGGTCGACTACCTCTTGCATCGACTGGATGGATTGACAGAGGAGGAGATCGATCGGCTTGCTGGCCAGTGTACATGAGCCACGTCTTATGTCCTCCTATTTGTACTTCCAGCTCTTCTGAATGCAGACTTCCTTGTTCATGATAAGTATTCGAAAAGCAAGATATATCAAACGAACGTGCTACAAGTACGCAATTGGTATGCAACCCAACGCGCATAAGTAAAGCAAGAAAACAAAGGATCCTTACTAGGCCAGTGGGCACAGAGGTGTCACATATAGGGCTGTATGTAATAAACCGGAAGGAGGGCGAGGCATCAAATCAAAAGCACAAATTGGCAAGAGATACACGAAAGAAGAGGCGATAAGCAAGAACACAGACAATTCAGGAGCAGGCACTAAATATGTGTTACAACCCGAGATCTGGATGGGTGCATCAACACGCGTTTTCCATCAGGAGAGCACAGAGCAGGCCCACCTTCGAAAAGACGTTTCGCTTCCTCAGGACCTATGGACCGGGTGGCACGTTTTGCGAGAAGCTTCTCAGTCCTGTATTTCTCATACAGAACCTCTCGGGTATGGGCCTTGAGAACCTGCCATTTCGATCAACCGTATCAGCATTGTATCCTTGAACGGCACGGCGGCCACGTGATGTGGTGTAGACAAACCTTCATGTGCGTTAGCAAGATAGCCGTTCGAAGCGCAGCGAAATCGCAGTGTTCAGGGTTTAGTACGTCAACAGTCCCCCATCGGAACTTTCTCGTGAACACGCCTCTGAGACTCTCTGGCGGAATAATAGATACGGTAGATTTGCGAGATATCATGGGGCTGTCTTGGGGCGTGGCCGCTTCAACAGGGCTCGAGGTTCCTTCTGTGTCCTCGTGACTGAGCGAATACTTCGATTCAGCGGTTGCCGGACGCGGCCCCCGAGGTTGTGGGGAACTCGGAAGTTCTGGAGCGATGAGTGCGAACGGGAGCAAGGTGTCGAGGTTAACCTTTGCTACAGCTCGGGCTGAGAAGCGGATGTTTGCGATGGTTTCTTCGTCGGCCTCGTCGGGGTACTGAGGCTCCCTTTCGTCCAGCGCGATAGACGAGAGGTCCCGATGTGACCGGGATCGGGAGCGGGATGCGCGAGTTTCTTTCAGTCTGATCACGGCACGCGAAAGTCTTTCCTTTTCGATGTCACCATCAGCGACGCCGTGAGAGTCGCCATTCTCAACGTGATGGGATGAACCGTTGACTCCATTGTGCAAACTGTCCGTAACCTCCTCCTGAGAGGGTGACTGTGAAGGGGGTTCCTCTCTAGGCTCCGAAGCGGAAAACACGCCAAAGCCCAGACCAGTCTGTTGTAACCCTTTGCGCACAGCCATCTTCACTGCGTACAGGCTTTCGTCCGTGAGAGAATCCGCCCTGGCAATGACAGGAAGCACGTTGACACGAGCCGAGAGGCGGCTGATCATGCGCAGTTCGGCGCGTGACATCATAATATCACCGGAATACTCGTCGGGCTGATCGACTGTCGGAGACAAAGAAACCGTGGTTTCGGAAACACTCCTCTCATGTACGCGATGTGCGCGAGCAAGGCTCCTTGTCAAAGTGGGATCAATCATGAAGATGCATCTGGAAACAGTCAGACGAGGGTGCCAAAAGTGTGCGTGACCGGTCTCTCTTACAGATGCACATGTTGATCCCCTCTGCTCTGCCTGACCACTTTGGATTCCTGAAAAAAGCTTAGTTCGAGGGTAATTGGCGACAGCTCGAGTGTACAGACCTCGTTCATGGTGGCCGCGTATTGTTCGTCGATGTGTTTGATAATATCTGTAACTTGACGTTCAACGTTCAATTCTTTCCCCGGGGTGAACTCTAGGCCTGGCGTGTCAATGACCGTCAAAAATACCCGGTCATACCGGGATTCGCATATTTCGATAGATGCAGTGTTGATGGTCTGCGTGTGTTTCAGTTCGCCTTTCAAGAAACGATCCAGAGCGGCGCGTTGATCGCCGGTGGCGGCGGGGGAGATGTCAGCCGTGTCAAGCAAGAGGCGCAAAAGGGACGTTTTGCCGGTGCCACGAGCACCGACAACCTGACACACGTTTAAGCAAGGAAAGCCATTAAAGTGTGAGGGAACGAACCATGAGGTTGAAAGCTGGCGGAGTACGGCTCCTGCGTTGGGTCCGACGAGTCGTAGTGCCAGCACTGGATGGACTCCTCCAATGTTCGAACGCAGAAGGGGGATGAGGGGATGTATACAAAGAAGAAATTTTGCTAGGCGTCGCGTTTGGCGTCTCGGGAGGTTGACCTGAGTGAAACCGAAACGGTTTATGGAAAGGAATGGGGGCGTGGTCGAGGGAGTAGAGAGAGCTTTTGGCCGCACCTTGGTATTGGTGAGGCTCCGGGACTGGGGGGGTTTCGCGCAAGACTGAGACGTCTACTAGGTTCTCTGGCCACGGAATACCCTGGGGATTGAGCTCTGGCAGCGACGGGGATGTTTTCAGCGGAGCAACGCTGCTTGTGCTGTTGGCTCTGGGCCGTTTCCGGAACGAAAACATGGCCGTAGTGCTCCGCGCGTTGGTATACAAAATGAACAAGAACGAGTGGACAGGAAAACCAGTAAAGAACGTTCGCGAGCTGCTGGATAGGACGAGATGAGATGTACAGAATTCTTTGTAGGAGAAGGCCGCGTTCGAGACACAAACAGAGAAAGAGACGTTCGCCACCTATAAAATTAAGGGACCTTCCGTCGGACATGGCAACCGACCTCACTTAAGCATTCAACGCCTTTCGCTGTCTTGTAAACTTCATTTTCCAAACATACATACAGAAGATGATCGATAGCTGTGGTCGAAAACAAAGGACAGTGAAAAGAAAGATGAGTCGCTTCAGAACCGGGGACAGACAGGTACAGTACAAGACGGTCCGACCGCGAAAAACGAGATAACCCAAAAACGACGATTCGACGACTTCCGAGTGATGTGAGAGCAAGCTTCCACGGAGCGAGCATGAACGAATCAATGCTTCTACAGTCCATACCTGGATGGAAGATATGACGTGGGATGTACGGGGGTGATAGGACTCGCGGGGTAGCCAGAACCTCCGGGAAATGTGTGATACAAGTGTTCTTTCAGGGTATAATGTGACCGGTGGATTCGTCCACCCTCATTCTCTTTTGGATCTGGGAAGGCTCGATGTCGTCAATTTTTCTCTTCAGGTCAATATCCATGGATTCCCCAGGCGTGTCCTCCAAAGGGGTGCTGTTCTGATAACGTACGTCGCCAACTACGGTAGAAGACGGGGGTGAGTGGGTGGGTGGGGAATGTACTGAAGGGGGGACGACGCTTGGTGGGACTTTTGATGATATGGAGGCACGTCGAGAGCCCTTTTTGTTCGCGCCATTGTTGCTGCTGTCATGGTTGTAGTTGCACGGGAGCGAACGCCGTGCACAGCTCGAACACGCTGGATGAGCACCATCACATTTGGTTTTCCGTGCTACGGATGCCATGAGCTCAAGCACGCTAGGCTCTGTCGAGTACCTCACCTCGGCAAAAGTTGCAAGCAACTACCTTGGGCCCTGCGCTCGTGGTTTGACGGGGGGTTCTTCCTGGCACGGTAGACGCACGCTTCCTTTGAGCAGCTTGCTGCTCTGACGCCGGTCTGATCGGCGGGAGCGGGGGCGCCGTCATCGTTGCTGCCGGTGAACTTTCAGGAAGCGCGAGTGTGGCGATATGCGGCAACTCGTTATCCTTGAACAGGGGACGTCCATCCGGAGCCGGAGGTCCAGAAGGGACGTGTTTCGGCCGGACGGCCGGTGTAATGATCGGGAGGGGTTCCCGAGGCTCGGACGGTCCAGCCACAGCTTGCGAAAAGCCCTCCAAAACCGGACGCTTCTCGACGTTGGAGCTCCTCCGCGACAACGGTTGGGAGGGCACATCGGGAGAGACCGACGGATCGTTCTCGTCCGCCGATCTCTCCTCTGCACTAACTTCAGACTCGCTCTCGTCTTCCTTGCGTCTGTGAGAGTTGCGCCGCTTGCTGGTCTGCGGCATATAATCACAGGGATTGGACCGCTTGACACACTGACCGCAGGCAGGACGTCCGCCATCGCATTTGAGTTTACGAGCTATAGTACGATCGATTCAGTCCCAATCATCTTCCCGAAGAGCTTTTGCGACTCACAGCGGCAAAAATTACATGCAACAGTAATCTTCTTCGTCCGTTGTTTCGAAGACCCTAGTGAACGTGCTTAGAGATAGGTCGTCGGATAAGGGCGAAAATCCGGCTTACTGCCAGTTGTCTTGAGATGGTTGGGAGGAACGGCCGGACCATCACCACCCATGGTCCTCGAGATAGGCATGGCACGCGCGTCTGTCCCTGGCGGAACATCTCGGGGAATAGGCAAAGAAGGATGCCGAACGGCCCCGTGTCCACACGTCTCGATACTCAGGATGGGCCGTGGCGTGTGAGACAAAGCGGCAAGTTGAGTACGGGGAACCAGATTCTGTTGTATTTGCTGTGCGTGGAGAGGATGATTAACAGAGTGGTGCTGGATGAGATACTCGTTCCGGAATTTGTCGAAAAGGTACTCCCGGGTGTACTTCTGCAAGGTCTACCCATCACGGCGTCAACTTTGACAAGGGAAGCGATTGTCAGCACCACTGACCTCCATGTGGTGGAAGATGGCATGTCGCAACGCGAGAAAGTCACACTGATTGAGGTCGAGCACGTCCAAGGATCCCCACCGGTAGCTCCGTATGAACTTGCCACGAGCGAGCTTGGGAGAGGATGGTTGGTGGGGTGACGGGGTGTACTGCTGGACTAATTCATGACGCGAGACGGGGGGGCGAGTGACGCCATCGCTATGCGAGTATATTTCGGGGGATATGAGTGCATAAGGAAGACGCAAGAGAGAGGGGGTCGCGGGCGATGTTGGAGGAGACGGCTGACCGGGAGAAGACCTGGTCGTGTGGCTGCCATAGCCATTGACCATTTCACTCTTGACAGGAAGGCCAGACTCGGCCACGTCTTTACGGTGCTGATACTGCGGGTGCGTGTCCATATCGAAGATCCCGAAGCCAATGCCGGCTTCTGCGAGATCTCGGCGCACGGCCATCTTGACAGCTGTTAGACGGTCGTTTGTCAACGTGTCCGCGCGTGCTATCACGGGAAGCACGTTGACGCGGGCAGACAGCCTTCGTATTGTGGCGATTTCCACGGCGGGGAGGGTGGGACGACAGAGGATGGGATTGGTAGTCACGGGTGGCTCAAGAATGACGGGCTCGGTGTCAGTATGGGAGAAGCTGTTGGTGCGAGCCCTGGAGACGAGGGGGGCGGGAGGGCCAGGGACGGAAGGGGGGACGATCATGTCGGGATCCAAAAAGTATATACACCTGGATGGCGGGTCAGCACTATGAGATACGGGGCTTAAGCGCCCATGTGGAGGGAACGCACAGGTGGATGTTATGGTCCCCTGTCTGTGCCTTCCAGTCCTGGAGGGATGAGTGAGGGGGAGCGGAGGAAGGGGAGAAGATGAAAGACTGACGTCGTCGATGCCGTCTGCGAATCGGGAGTCGACGTGGCGGATGATTTCCTGGATTGTCCGTTCGGCGGCATGGTCGTCGGTGAAGTCGAGGGAGGGAGTGTCGACGAGGGTGAGAGCAAGGACGGGCGGAGAAGTGTTTGGGTCGAGGGCGAGGTCGATGTTGATGGAGGCGGAGCGAATGTGGGAAGTGTGGCCGCTACAGCCCTGGACGAATTTTGCGACGGAGGCGAGCTGGTCCTTGCTGGCGGTATGTGAGATGTCGCTTGCGTCGAGGAGGAGACGGAGGAAGGAGGTCTTTCCGGTGCGCTGACCGGCGACCATGAGGGTGTAGCCTCTGACGTTGCCGGGGAGGGGATCGAGGGCGTTGCCAGCTGTTCCGGGGTGCATGCCGTTTGGGGAGTAGTGGTTGGTGTGAATGACGGGAGTAAAGGGGCGGATGGGCGGGCGGGATAGATGGCGGTCGTTGGTGTCGATGAAGAAGGGGGGGTCGCTGTTGTCGACGACGAGCGACATGGGGAGGACGACGTCCGTGCCAGTCCGTTCGGGGGAGACAGAGCGAGGGTTGCCCGCGAGGCGAGGCAGGCGCGGGGATGATAAAAGAGGGACCTCAACGGAGCCGAGCGTCAGATACCGAGCCAATCGGATCCCTCCGTGCTACCTTGTTTACCCATCCTCGATTTTATTATCACTACCGCGGAACTATACAATATATATTATTATATATTATTATTTTATTCCGTTCTAGACTCCTCCGCGAAAATTTCCTTTTATGGCACCCCCGAAGGCCCGGCCATATCCGGATCCCCCGCGCTCTTCCTCCCCGCCTTCTTCCCCCGTGACCCCTTCGGCGCCTTCCCCGGCCCTCGCCGTCGCGGGTGCTCCTGGTACTTGCACGCCAGCGACCGCGTCTCGCAGTTCGAACATCGCGGCCGTCCCCCGTCGCATCGCAGCTTCCGTCCTGCACAGATCTCGTGTCATTCAGCCCCAGCCTGCCATCTCGGCGCCGCTCACCTCTGCAGAAATCGCACGCGACGTAGATCTTGCGGACAACCGGCCTCTTTTCCTCGCCCTCCCCTCCCATCTCAACCCGCCCCCTCTTTCCCCGTGTGTGCGCGCTCGCATCCGTCGTCCGCTCATCCTCCTCTTCGTTCATTCTCGGCATGCGTGCCACAACCGGATCCTCCGGCAGCCTCAGTTGAGGCAACACCGGACCAGGCTCATACTGCTCCGGAGACAGTATCCCCAGCTCTCCGAACAGATGGCGGACCGGCGGCAGCACAACCCTCGACGAAGATCCTTCTGGCTGTGTCCCCGGCGGTGGCAGCTGACCAAAGGACATTCTCCTGTCCCAATCGTCCGAGCCATACAACGGTGCAGAGCGGTGTCGACCGTATTGTGAATCTAGGTAGTGCGGTGGCCAAAGAAGCCGGGAATCAGAGTGCTCTGCATCAAGGTCAAGTCGGTTCGTCTCTCATAAATCCCTCGTTCGCTTACCGCGGTCAGATGGTGCCGAGACTTGCCCGCTAGGAGGGTCGATAGTTGGTGTAAGTGGCGGCTCGACGCTGGGGCTGAATCGCGGTGGGAATCTTGGAGGGGGTTCATCCCGTTCAGGCGATGGCCACTCGAATGCGCGAGTTAGCAGAGGGATGTCGTAAGGTCTATGACTCCCTTCGTCTGTGCTTCGCCTTCTCTCCAGCGCACGCAGTGGCTCCACTGACCCATGTGCTCGCCACGAGGATTCGCCGTCGTCTTGTTCAGCGTCGCTATCTGTCCGATCACGCACACCTGATGTTGCGTGATCGATTGGTGGTGGTCTGCACATGGGGGGGCCGTATAAGAATCGTATATCGTGTATCTGAGCGGAGATCGGGTACGTGACTCAGTTTTGCGTTCAGACATACAACGGAGTGGAGGATCTCGAGGGGTCCACAGGCCATTCGCTTCGACGTTGTCTCCGCAGGATAGAGAACACGCCGTCGAGGAGAAGCGCGTGGAGTGGGGCAGACGAGGCTGTCTTGCAAAGGCTGAAGAGGACTAACAGGAGCGGATGGACGCGGAAACGAAAAAAAAGGACGGAGGGAATGTTTACATCCGCGCATTGGCAAGGGATTCCAAAGAAGGATTTTCTGGGGCGAGCGAGATTGCCTCTGTTTTCGTCGGGAGCCGGGAGCGTCGACAGCCGCGGCAGCTGCTTTCGCTCGTCGCTCAGAAATTTTGAGGCAGGGTTTTGAAATTGGAAACGATCAGACGGCTCTGTTGCCCCTCCTCCCCTGATTCAGTGCGATATACCGCTGCCGAGTCGAGTTGGGCTCGTGCATGTTCGGCGGTCTGCGTGTCCGTGCTCATCGAACCTGCGGATCCCCCGATGAGAGTGTGTTGCCAGACTCGCTGAGCGACTTGCCTCGTATCCAGATTTCGAATTTTCTCGTTGTGTGGTATGACAAACGTGAAACACTGACAGGATTGATCGAGGGGACTGGCTCGGTGTCTTTGCCGCCGTCACTCGCCTTCCTCATATGTCTAGGTTGATCCTGTTCTCCGGTAATCGCACAATAGCTTATTTTTCTGCTCGACTTGGCGAGACTCTACAGCCGTCTCCCATCCACGGTCGCTCGTCGAGATTTGTAATCAAACAGTGCAAGGCTCGAAATTTGCCCATTATCCCTCGTCCTTTCATCAGACACTGAAGACAAACTAGAAGGATTACATGCTTGAGCTACTACAGCCGTACTTATTTCAAGCCCTGTTGTCATAGGCGTGATGGGCCGACCACAAGCGAAACGGAGTCTGAACGATCTCGGACGATCGCGTGGATAGTATGTGTGAGGGAAAGCAACTCAGAGGCTTAGTCGTGCCACCGGTGCCGAGGGGTGTGTGGCTCGGTAGCGCGTGACCTCGTGACCGAGATGGCCAGTCGTTTTTTGTTCGAGACCCGTTCGTCGACTCGCGGTGCGCATGTACAGGCATTCCCGCTGCAGACCATGTCTGTGGCAGCATTCCGCGGCACCTATACTTGGTTCCCGAGATATCCCTACATATGTGCCTGACAGGGTTGACCTTTGACATCCCTCGATCTCGAAAAAATAAATTCCAAGGCACAAATAACTGCATGATTTGCGCGAACGGTGCACATGGACAGCAGCGTACTTAAAGTTAGAATAAACAAAAGGGGAATTGGCTGACTCAGCACTGCCAATTTGGATAGGTTTTTGAACTCGGGTCAGTGTCTATTTTCCGTATGATGCTGTCGTCAGTTGCGTCGAGAAATGTCCGTAGACCCGTCACGAGGCTCGCAAGGACATATTCTTCCTCGGGTTCAAAATGTGATGGGAATCCGGTCATGAACCGCTACAGCAGGATCGTCACACAGCCCAAAGACCAAGGAGCCAGTCAGGTCAGTTTTTCTCAGCGTCTCCAAGCATCAACGGCCGAATCGATGTACAGGCAATGCTGTATGCGACAGATGGCATCAACAGCGATGACGACTTTCAAAAGGCAATGATTGGCGTCGGTAGTGTCTGGTAACCCATTCAAGTTGCTACTTCTTTTTTCATCGTCCCTAACCTCTGCTGCAGGTATGAGGGCAATCCGTGAGCATCGCTCTACCAATTGAAGCGCAGCGAAAGCTCATTCGCGTGTCCAACAGATGTAACAGACATTTACTGGGGCTCGGTCAGGTCATCAAGGCGTCGATATGCGAATCCGAGATGATCGGGTACCAGTTTGGCACCGTCGGTGTCAGTGACGGGATCAGCAACGGAACAGCGGCGATGAACTATTCATTGCAATCAAGAGATCTCATCGCAGACCAGGTCGAAACTGCCGCAGGTGGCCATTGGCTCGATGGTATGGTGGTCGTGCCGGGATGCGACAAAAACATGCCCGGCGTGCTCATGGCTCGTGGGTGATTCTTTGACAGGGACCGTTCGTGTCTCACTATACACACAGTCGGAAGGCTCAACCGGCCTGGTCTGATGGTCTATGGAGGTAGTATCCGCGCGGGATCGTGCGAGGGGCAACCCCAGCTTGACATTATTTCTGCCTTCCAATCATACGGAAAGTATTTGCAGGATGGACAAACCACCGAGGCAGAAGCATACCGTTATAATACCGTGCGACATGCTTGTCCTGGGCCAGGCGCTTGTGGTGGTGTGGGTAACAGCCCATGATTTTCTATGTCACGATACTAAGTACCCTGGTACCCTGAAGATGTACACAGCAAACACCATGGCCAGCGCTGCCGAAGCGCTCGGGATGACGTTACCGGGCTCGTCATCCTTCCCCGCGGAATCCGCAGAAAAGATGCAAGAATGCAAATCTGTTGGCGTCGCTATGCGGAATCTTATCGAAAAAAGTATTTTGCCGGGAGATATCATGACAAAGGCTGCTTTTGAAAATGCAATGGTGCGTCTTTTTTGCCTTCGTGTTGTCATGATACAGCCTCGAAAGAATTTGTTGCAAGTAGACTCTGGTCATGATTCTCGGCGGTTCTACCAATGCGGTGTTGCACTTGATTGCCATCGCACACTCGGTCGGGATCACCCTTACCGTCGATGACTTTGCTCGAATTTCAGATGCCACCCCGTTCTTGGCTGATCTGAAGCCAAGCGGCAAATATGTGATGGAGGATCTTAGCAAAATCGGTGGTGTGCCTAGTACGCGTTCTTCCTTTCTCTTTTTAGAAAGACACTGATTTGTATCCAGAGGTGCTTCATTACCTGTTAAAGAACAAATACATCGACGGAAACACCATGACTGTCACGGGAAAAACTCTGGGAGAAAACCTTGAGCGCTGGGTTCACAAGTACGGCGAACTTTCAGCCAACCAAGACATTATTCGCCCACTTGAGAACCCCCTCAAAGCGACCGGACACATTCGGTGAGATCATCGTACTGTGTTTCAGGTCTGATTATGAAACGCCGAATGCTAGTATTTTGCGGGGAAACCTGGCTCCTGGTGGTGCAGTCGCAAAAATCACAGGGAAGGAGGGACTGAAGTTCACCGGAAAGGCACGAACGTTTGACACTGAAGAGGAGTTCACCACTGCCGTCGAAACTGGCTCCATCCGGCGGGGCGAAAAGACAGTTGTCGTCCTCCGCTATCTCGGACCCAAAGGAGGTCCAGGCATGCGGGAGATGCTCAAGCCCACCAGTTTAATCATGGGTGCGGGCCTGGGTCACGATGTTGCGTGCCTGACCGATGGCCGCTTTAGCGGAGGGTAAGCATCAGGATATATATGTATACTGCAGCGAATCTGATCCAGGCGTGCGTGTAGATCACACGGTTTCTGCATCGGCCATGTCGTGCCCGAGGCGCAGGACGGTGGTCCAATTGCTCTCGTGGAAGACGGCGACACGATTTCGGTCGACGCAGTGTCGAATACCATCGAACTATCCGTCTCCTCCGCGGAGATGGAGCGGCGTAGAAGGGCATGGAAAGCCCCACCTCTCAAGGTGACCCAGGGCACCCTGTATAAATACGTTAAAACGGTGACAGATGCCAGCCATGGTTGCGTGACGGATACATAGACGGGTTTCCATGGGCTTGCAGATCCGTATCCATTCAAAAGTGTAGTAGCGTATGGCTTGGCTCCATTGTACTTACTGCATATACCCAACGCATGTGGGCCGCTTCACACGGCTGTCGTTTTATGTCAAGGACGAGAGTTTCTGATCTGCCGCTTTTTTTCCGCCTTGGGCATCTTGTTTTTCCGCTTTTCCCGTGCTTCCGCCTTGACTGCCTTCTTACGCTCCTGTACACAAGCGCTTAGTCGCATGTGATTAGCTTGGCGAAACACATACCTTTTTGGCTTCCCGTTCTTCATGCCGATGGCCCCGTGGTGCTCTCCGCTCCGGGGCCTGTTCCTCTTCCTCGGCCTCCTCATCGCTCGTGTTCTCAGAGACACCGCTCTCCGACGACTCGCTTCCGTCGAGGTGCACGTGATGCTCATTGGCACTCACTGGAGACGAATCAACCAAGCCAATGGTATTAGCGTATATCAACTTCTTGCCGTCCCCCCCTTTGAGGACATCGATGTCGCGCTCTGGGTCGTAGACCTCGTTCAATGTCCGTGGGATGTAAGACCGCAAGAATACGTTGTCTTCATGGGCTGTTTCACTCTTGGCATTCCCTGTCCTGTCAACCTCTGCAAAATCCTGAGGGAGGTCCTCTGTGGATTCACACGCCTCCGTGATCCACCGTTGCAAAACACTGTCGTTCTCCTGTGCCCCGCTTTGGTCCTTGGTAACGAACTCGAAACACCGCCTGAGTCCGAGACACTTGACCCCATAGCGCCCGAAGAACTCCTCGACGTTCTTGATGTCATTTCGAAGGAAATCAAATGCATGCGGATGGTCGTGCTCGACGCTTTGAGAGACGTCGATGATGTACAGATGAGCATCGTGATAGAGGATATTGTATTCGGATAGATCGGCGTGCACGAGTTTGCACCGATGATACATTCGTCGCATGTTGAGCACTAATTCCTGATATAACGAAGGATATTCTGAGGCTGATATCTTTGCATCTTTTAGTCGGGGCGAAGCCCTGAAAGAACGTCATGTTTTGAGGTGACGCACAATTTGCGAGCAGCACATACCATCCCTCTTGGTCACCCAGGAACTTCATCACGAGGACGTTCTCTCGAACCTCTACGGGTTCCGGGCAATATATCCCAGCGGTGACTAGACGCTTCAGATTACGCATCTCCTTCTCTGCCCATAGCCGTACCATCTTGCGAGGGTTGCGTCTACTGTATCCTCTCCTAAACCGGTATTCGCCCGTGACATAACGGTCGCGATCTTTGAAGACAAGGATGGACGTCTTATAGATTTTGAGCGCCAAGTGAGCAGAGTCGGGTGTGAGTGCGTGGTAGACGTTTGCCTGACTGAATGTAAGATGACTGGAAACGAAATGGTTCTGCCACATACCTCTTTTCCTGTGCTGACGCATCCGTTGACTTCTTGAATCAGCCCACGACCGATCATCTTGAACAATATGATTCTGGTCCGAGGATCAAGTACCTGTTCGGAAGTAGCTCGATCTGATTTGTCTTTCGCGTTTGCGTACGAGCTTGGCCCCTTTCGGTTGACACCAACGCCCATCGTGTATGGCTGGTCTATCTTGGAGATCCTTGAGGAATACTTTGACAGTGCCGCCAGTTGGGTAACGGTCTTGTCTTTGGCATGTACTGCATGGACGATCGGATTGCGGGGATGGTTGACTGCAGGGAGCGGCGCTACGGAAGCGTTCTGGTTTGTGGAGGAGGCGACGCCTTGGACGTTCCCGCTACGGACGGCGACATGCTGACGAAGACGATTGTACTGCTTCGTGAAATCTGAAATATGCACCAATTTTGCACATCAGGACGGACGGACGATCGAAAGCAGACTCACCTCGTTCCGCGATCTCCCAGTCTTCGTCTTCTACTCTGTCGTCCTCAAAGTCATCTCCGCTTAGTTGGTCGATGTCCTCGTCCTCGCTGGGCTCTGACCACTCGAGCAACTGGTCATCGTCTATGTAATGGCCACCCTGTCTTGGATTGTGTTGCTCGGCATCTTCTAATGCGTCGTCGAATTGGCCGGGGACAATGTCTAGCGGGTTTTCCGTAGCCATTGTGGACGTTGAGATCCAAAGATCGATTGTATTCGGATAATTTACCCCTGTCGGAAAGAGTGCAGGACGATTACGGGTGATAACACGCAAACAAGCGCAACACCCTCGCTCTGCTCCAACATGCCTTTATTCTGACGAGGATCGATACTGCGGCAAACACCGCAGACACGCCTACAAAAAGATTCAATTAAACCTTTGACCCACAACCGCAGCTCCACCGACCACTCGCGACCGTCTCCCGTCATGCAGGCAGTCCGCAAGCGAAACCCTTTCACCTTTCAGTCAGAGGACCATGTCAATGGCAGAGAGGTGCTCGATGAACAAGGTAACAGTTCTTTATAGCGAACGAACAGCGCCAATGATTGCGTACTTACCGGCTCACAGAACAGGCAGAGGTGGTGGATCAAATCAAGGAACAGAACGTTTCGTCGAACAAGCAGAATCGAATCGCTTTACAGCTAATGCTCGGACTGTCATGTATACTGTGCGTCGCTTCAGTCTTACCAGTCGTTTCTTTCTGAGCCTCGCTGCCGCAGATATGTCATATACATGCTCTCGGATCGTACAACCCCGCTCTTTGCGATCTTCCCTCCGCCTCCCGAGGCTGGCCGAGCCAATGCCCCGCTGTACATGAGTGGGATTCTTTCCTATATTGCCATTCTCATCCACGTCAACCTCACTTTGATTGTACACCCTTGGAACGTTGTCGTCGCTGGCCGAGCGATTGAGGCAATCGGATTCCTGGAAACGTTTGCATGGTCTTCTGCTGCGCCACTGCTCTCTGTATATTCAGGCCGGGCATGGCAGACGACCGTGTGGTGGTGTATCCCAGGATTTCTGACGTATGTCGTCTATGCGGTTCATGGATGGATAAGAAAGGCGGACGAGGATGTATCGGAGTTGGAGAAACTACAGTACAGAGCACCCAATGCATAAGTAGCGACAGCGTTCTTTTTTCGTGATGATATTATGTGTCGAGGTCAGGTTTTGCCTCGAGAAATACATCGTTGCCAGAATTTACATAAAGAGAACTCCACACATGATTTAGCAAGTTCGTCGGCGTGGGGCACAAGAATAACTCCAACTCGACCATGTTCGGAGCGTCCGTCGCTCTGGTGTTGCAGGAAATCAGGTCCATAAACGACCTGCACCGATCGGCTCGTACCAAGCTCCTCCAATTCGCTATCGATGCCTGCTTGGTTGCTCACGGTGTCCGGTGAGTACCACCAGACGTCTTCTAGTCGACGCCCTTCATGATCTCGTTGGCGACGGGGGCTGACAGCACAGGTTATTTGGTGGATGCAGTCTGCCCACCGAATCCAATCCAAACCTTCGCTACCCTCCTGAAGCTCCTCCGCAGCAAGGTGCGCTGATAGTGTTTTGGTATTTACCGCGTAATCTACCGTATGACGATCAGAGCCCGGTATTCAAAGACGTCGTGTTTTGGCATCATACCCCCACAATGCAATCGTTCTTGGTCCACGTCCCACTCTTGCAACAGAAGCTTACCGCCCTGCTCGGTGGAGCCGGGGAGTGTCTCTTCATCAAATTGGATAGGTGCTTATCGGTGGTGAGTAGGGTTGCTATATGATGCCGTCTTTACAGAACCGCGTGTCCCTAATCGTGTCTCAGTCGAGAGAACCTCCCGATAGGCTTCGGGAGGCTCTTCATGACGTGAGGTTCTCAATGGAAAAGCCCCCTGACGCGCTATCACTCTCCTTGTCCGATACATTCACTCAAGAGATCCTTATCCCGCTTGCGGCGGTCATGATTGACTACCCTGTTGCATATTTTCCTGCATCTTCGGCCCAGACATCGTTTCTGGAAGGAGAGGCGTTGAATATCTATACGATCTCTTTTGAAGCGATAAGAGCCTCAGATTTTACCTCGGGTCTTGGGGAAGAACATACATTCTTGAAGTTTTCCTGCCCACAGGTCCTCGTCAGCCATCACGCAGAATTGTCACCAGCTACAGTGATCGAGAAACTTCGAGTCAAGTTTGCTGCTCGTCTAGCACGCGTAGGAACGCGTGTTTCTGTCACCCACTGCACAGAAACTCTGGACAGAGTAGCGTTATGAAATACATCTCGGAGCGAAAACTGCTATTCTACATCCACGTTGACAATTTTGATATCTTCAAATGGCTTATCTACCTTGTTCACCTTGACGTTTTCGATCGCGTGAACAACCTCAAGTCCAGAAAATACACGCCCAAAGATTGTGTGTTTCTTGTCCAGCCACGGCGTTGCCGTCGTGGTGATGAAGAATTGTGAACCGTTTGTATTCGGACCTGCATTGGCCATACTGACGGTATATGGGCTAGATGTGGTGTTACCAAACGACTCCCTTTCAGATATGCGTCGCTAACGTACCGATCGTGTTTGAGCTCGTCCGAGAATTCGTCCGAGAATTCTCTCTCCCAGATAGACGTGCCTCCAGTACCATCCCCGAGTGGGTCTCCCGTTTGGATCATAAACTTTGCAATGACACGATGGAATATGATACCCTCGAAATACCCACTTCTTGCGTGACCCACAAAGTTCTCGACTGCCTTTGGTGCTTGGTTGGGGAACAGCTGGATATGGATATCTCCCATCGACGTGTGGATGACAGCAGAGTTGGCGAGCGGGGATGGACCACCTTTGTTAACTACAGAGGCAGTTGCGATGGACTGCTCTTCGCGGGTAGGCTTTTCATTGAAGACATCTCGATCGTTCACTTTGCTATCCCTGAGGGTAGCCATTAATTTCGATCATCAATGCATGATATTCTCAACATACTCTGGTTCTGAGCGTGTGAAGAGATAGAATCTCTGGCGTTTGTAGCCTGTGCAGAAGAGAGTTGGATCACGACTGGCTTTATTGGCTAGGATAGGATTTGCGGATGCAGCCATGGCCAACGTCGTAAGACCTTTCTTAGCAGGTGCTCCTTGGTACAGGGCGAGGTTCATCCATCGGACAGTCTCGTCCTTTCCCAACAATCTGACGACACGATTTGTCACCGTGTTAACCACTGGACAAAAGTATTAATCACTAGGGACTGGAATCCAAGGGAGACAAACCTTTGACTCCAAGCAAGGTCGGGTAGATGACAAATGCCCCACTCTCATCCCATATAACATCGCTCCACATCCCTGGTATCCGTCCGTCTGGACCGGGCGTCTCAAGTTCACGTTCCACTGCAAGGCGTCGACCGAACTCCATGTCTTCGACCTTGTACACAGCCGTCCCTGCTTGCTGCATTTCTTGGATCGCGGCAAGGGATTCATCATATTTCCGAGTTAGCTTCCCGGACAGGAATGAAAATATTCGGACCTGTCGGTCGGGCAGGGAGAATGTCACAAACGAGCTGGAATCGGGGGAGAGGGTGATGCACGTGGGTATTGATTTCGCCTATGGATCATGAGTTATCAACCTCTTTTCCTTCTATTAAACGTAGACGCACCTTTTTGAATTCATATAAATCAGTTGAACTCTTGAATGACCACATGCCAGGGACATTCTTTGGCAGCTCAAAGGGTTCAATGGGTTGCCAAAACTCGACAAATCCATTTTCATCTGCAGAGATAACCGTGTCGTATCGGTCGCTGTACTGAAGGGTTTTTTGAGTGTTTTGACCCTGGATTTAATGGAAGGAGACACACAGCCATTAGGTGAACAGGTGAATGGTGCAATTTTTCGATCGAGACAAGGGGTTTATCATCGCCTCTGCCGTCGTATATCCTGATAACACCAGTGTTTCGCTCTGAGCTGCACCCAAAGGGTAAGCAATGTGAAGACACGAGAGAACACACAAAGGCTCACACTGCTAGCAGCCCTTGGGCCTGACCACGCCTGTGTACCCAACAGCATGCATGCGGCACGAAGCCAAGCTTGACCATGTTTATCATGTCTTTTCCAGTTAGTTTCAGTACCTTGATCCGAGCAAACCACGCGTACCAAAGTTCACGACATCGAATACTTTTGCCGACCCATCCTCTGAGATGCTGGCAAACAACTGGCCATCCACACTCGCTGAGACACCTACAATCGGTGATGCGTGCGCCCGGAAGTGTTTCACGAACTCGATTCCCGTTTCTTGTTTCTTCCACAATTTCAAGTGACCGTCGACGGATGTGGTAATGAGGAAATCAGTCCTTCAAGAAGAGTGAGCGCACTTCGAGAGTTGCGACACTGTTCCCAAGACGCACTTCGTCATGACGCAGAAATTCAGCGCGTCCCGGTGCATGAAAGACCGGTAATATTGGTCTGCATTTGGCAGATGCTCGAGGTATAGCTTTTCGTGTGGAAGAACTAGTTCAAGAGAAGATAGGCTCAGGGATGTATGCAGAGCAAGAGTGGACATGATATAGATATACTCACCTTTTCGTTTCTTCTTCTTCATGGTTCCATTGGCGTCTGACGGCACGGGCATTGGCCCAATGTCCTCGTCACTTTGGTCGTCATACGTAGATGCATCGACAGCAGGTGTCCCGTTCTGCTCGTCCCGTTCTCGCTTTCCAAGCACGGTGGCCTCGTTTTCTGAATCCGACATCATGCAAGTAATTGCTGAAGCGCTCGACGATGAAGTTAACAAGTTGCCAGCGATCACGTGAGATGGTAGTACTATTAGCTGAAAAGTATAAGACTATAAGCTACATGACGGTGCAATCCTTGTCCGTCTTTGACGACGCCTCCTTGGCACGCTGCGCCTCTTCCTCTGCTAGCAGCAGCTTCTCCTGCTCTGTCAGAAGCTGCAGTTGCGTCAGCACTCTTGCGATGATACTTCATGAAGTTCAGACGTACCCCCTTCTTCGCTCGATCCAACATGGCCTTCCTCCTGCTCTCCCTTTCGGCCTTGGCGCGACTAATGATGCGTGGATATACATTATGCCGTAGCAAAAATAGATGGGGGAACGAATGACATGGGATCCAAAAGTTTCGCAATTTGTGAGTTGCAAGGCGTTCGACATTCAATGCGTGATAGTTTCGGTTCCACAGTTGGCGATGCCGGTGACGGTGGTGGTGGTGGTGGTGGTGGTGGTGGTGGTGATGATGATGACGGTGGTGTAGATTCGGATGAGAAAGCGGGGGAAGAAAGAGTGCTGACGGGTTATGAGTGTTTACTGAGTGAGAAGGACGAGACACGCCTCACCGATCCGACTTTGAAAAGGGGTTGCTCAAGGCGATAGTGTTCAAAGGGGTCAAGGTTCCGGACGATGAAGGCAAAGGACGGGCGAGAGAGCTTGACGCATTCGATGTCTGCGTAGTGGAAGTCTTGGCGGAGAGCTTGAAACCTGCCAGTGAAGACGTGTTGTGCGACTTGGAAGAGGAAGCTGTGGTCGACGCAAGGCTCGAGCAGCTGTGGTCCTTTGGGAAGCGATGTTGAGGACAATACTGCTTTCTGCAGGCCTGCAACCCGCGTCAGGATGTACTCGGATGAAAAGCAGAGCGAGACGCACGTTACAAGCAATCGGGGCATAGAGAACCCTTCCACATTTGCCTCTAGCACACACAGGCTGAGACCTGGCCCGGCCAGATTTCCCCGTCATGACACTACACTCTGTACTGATATGACGTTCCATGCGGATGTTGGGATCCTCTCCCGGGGGTATAGCAACTGGGGTATTGCATAGCGGGCCTGGGACGTACATGAGCAGGTGAGCTGACGGTCGATCGAGCGACTCACAACTGGGAGCAATACGATTATGTTTGCTTTCGTCGTATTGTGGACAGTGGTGTGCTGCGGCGAGAAAGTGTTCTCCGCAGAAACTCTTTGAACAGTGCTGACACTTGAACGGAAGAAAGTCGACGAGCAGACAAGAAGACTCGGAGCATTGCTGCCCGACGGACAAGAGCTGGGTGTCCTGTTCAGCGTTGGTGTTGGATGCCATCGCAAAGATGATGAAGGTAAGGAGACAAGCGCGAAAAGGAGGATTATAACCTCAAGGACGCGCAAGCCTCGTCACCGACGGTGCTGTGTCAGAGAACACTCGAGCACATTCGGTCATCTCTGCGTACAATGTTCATCGTCTCGTTTGTAAGCCATTAGTACGCCCAACTCGCCATTTGTTCGCTGACATGTCATAGATCAGGCATGGAGAGTCTCTCGATAACCTCGTGAGTGGCATCACGCTTTGCATACTCGACGCTCAGTCTCGTGCACAGAAATCGTGCTGGGCAGGCCACAGGGATGCAGAACTGAGCGAACTCGGTGAGTGGCACGCACGGAATACCCGCAATCGACCAATCCAACTATCAGGGGTGCGAGTGAGCACAACAGATTCCCTCTTTCTGCTTCTTCTTTATCGCAACATCCACAGCAAGCCAAAGCACTTGGTGAATCCTATGCCAATACCCGTCTCGATGCGATCATCACTTCAGACCTCAAGCGCGCCCATGCAACGGCCGTGGCTCTCCTCAACGGTCAACCTGATCCAAAGCCATCCTTCAAGGTAGACCGTGACCTCCGAGAACAATGCTTTGGTGATGCCGAGGGCAATCCGTGGCTAACGCGTCGGACTCCCGATAAGTCGCTCGATGATCATTTCAAGGATGGCCAATACCCGATCTTATTCAACCGGAATGAGAGATTTCCCAACGGAGAGAGTTTGAACGACCTTGCCGCACGGGCGGAACGCTTCGTTGACGACCTTGTATTGAAGCCCTACCTCTCTCGTGCGATTTCGTCGGGTGTCGAAGACGTACACATTGCGGTGGTTAGCCATGGTCTCTGCATTAGCGAACTCATACAGGCTCTGCTGAAGCGGAACGACGGCGGTGCGCCGACTAAGGATTACAGAGGCTTAGTGAATACCGCTTGGACCAGAGTCACTGTGCAGGCCAAGGTGATGCTTGGTCCCCTTTGACTAGCGCATTTGACCAAGTGTATGCAGCCCGGAGCAAAAGTATTACAAATAACCGAGGAGCTCGAAAACCTACCTCCGTTGATCGTCACGGTCACCGATGTGAATCAACACGAGCACATCACTAACGTTGTGAGTCACCATCTTTATAACGTTGCTCACTTTTCCTGACGATCCTTCTCAAGAAGCGTCAGAAGGGGATCGTCGAGCATGACCCCAAACAACGGAGCATTCGCGAATTCTTTGGTGGAGGTGACGCGAAGAAACCCGTTGGGGCACTAGAACACGCAGAGAGCAACGCGTTGGACGAAGTTGGGATAGAAGGGCGCAGTTAATCCATGAACGTAGACCTTTCGGGTGCCTACGGAGCTAGCTGTAGGTTACATGCAGGATATCGTGGAGAGTCTGATGCGGAGATCAAGAGATTTGAATGACAAGATGTAGTGGAACGGCTGACCTATGTATTAGTGTTGAGTTGCTCAGGCATACGGAAGCAGCTTTTTCAGGGTGACTGTCTGCGATTGACTAGAGTACGTCGTTTGAGCGAGATTATTTTTCCGTGCGGGACTCTTTGATACATTCTTGTGCGAATGATTGGCATGAGCCTGGCATTGCAAAGACTAGTTAGTCGATCGAGTTGCACCACACGCGAAACACCGACTCGTTTGAATTTTCCGCTAGCGACGGCGCGCCATCTCTTCTTGGCACCGCTGTGTGTCTTTAGCTTCGGAAAGTTGGCAACGGCCGACGTCGAGAACGACCGGACTGTCGAGAGTAGACCGAACATGTCGAGGAGGAAGGTGGTCTGGGTCACGTGCATCCCTGTTTGTCGGCTCAGGTCACTGCAAGCTGACTGACCGACCGCCATGACCGACCCACAGGACGACGCCGATCGCGTAGGGACAGTCTCACTGACAGCTTTCACCGACGCTGAATTCCCCCTCAGATCCGCGCAAAGCGTCTTGCAAAGCTGCAGGTCGGGCGATCCAGTGCGCCATCGCCCGACCCTTCATCCACTTCAACCCCAGCCACCGCTCCGTCGCTGCCAGCGCCCAAGGCTGCTCAGCCAAAACCAGCTTTGCCAACTCTCCTAGCCTCCCAGCAGCCACAGACAGCGATACCATCTGTGCCACTCAAGAGGAAACAAGCCCTAGCCACAAAGCTCGATATACAGACATGGGAAGATGAGACACTTACACAAATATTCAAAGTTACACTCAAGGTGCATGCCTTGGCACAGCCCGTCGCGCTAGACATCTCACAACCAGTAGCGTTCGGTAGCGGAACACAGCAGCTATGACATCGTGTGGCTCAAAAGCCTCGAAGCTGAACTTGCTTCAGAGGGATACCGTGAGTCGGGTTTACCTTCATCTTTATGCTACTAAACCGAAACATGGAACAGCTTCCACAATGAACCTCTCCAGGCACCTTGTCGATCGCCTTCTTATATCCCGATTAGAGTTGGACCCTCAGGCAATGTCGTGAGTTCGGTTGACATGTTCATCATATCCGTTACAAAGCCCCATTCAGGGATGACTTTGAGTATGCTCCCGTGCTTGCATCCCTTCCATCTCAAATGACAGTGTTTGAGTACTTGGTCGGCTGCTGGAAACGCCTCAATAGCGCCAAAGCGAACTTGATTAAGAAGGTTGGAATAACCCATGGCGTGAGTACGAAATGCTCATATATCGCTCCGCAGAATCCAGTCAACGAATTACAACGAGCATCCTCTCTCCTTGAAAAGATTCGAGATCTTGTCATTAGTTATGCTGGTCTCACTCTGCAAGAACCAGAAGTGTTCCCGCAACCCGTAGGGTGCGTCAAATCGTGCATCACCCATCTTCACTCTAATGCTTAGCACAGGCGGGAACTTGGACCATCTGAACTCGTTGCCTCACTGCTGTCACTATCTGCTCTCTCCACCCCACTAGCAACCGTCTCCTCCCCAAATCATGTCCTTTCCCCAACAGAAGTTGAACCCTTCCTTCAAGACATTGCCCGACGTTTTGAACCAGACAATGAAATCGATGGCGTGCTTGGACCGGTCGTGCGACAGCTGTTGTTCCACCCGTCTCTTTTCAGACCAGAAGGCTTGGCAGGAGGTGACTCTTCCTGGCGGGGTGTAGTCGGTGGCGTGGAAGCACTTGTCTCCATCAAGAGCATAGCAGTCATGTTTACTAGACTGGACGAGTGGAATCCACCGCATGCTACGGCGTCCACGTTTGAGGCGGTAACGTTGATGGGTCCTCTGTGTCGACTCGGGGTATTCAGCAGGGAATGGGTAAGATAAGACTCACATTTGTGTCGGTATCAGCTATGACAGTCTTTGCAGCCTTCCATTGCGCAAAGTTATTTCTCTGAACCAACCAAACGTTCACGGAATGACGTGGAGTCCTCTACCACGAGTCTCAGGGGTACAGTGAAGAGCCTGCAGGTAAGTAGGTCATGGCAAGTTCAATATCGAGTATGTCACCTACCTGCCCACAGTCATCACTCTTTCAAATATACAACACTCTCGTACGGACATCAGCGGAGTCCAGGGAAGCAGTCTTGGAGTACTTTGCCACCGCAGTCAAGCTAAACGTTAAGCGAGCCGGGATGCAGGTACATGGCGTGCTCAGACTTTCCTCGCGACGCTTTCAATATGTACTTTTTAGGTGGATCCGCAAACGGTTGCCAGCGACAGCTTTATGGTCAATTTGCAAAGTGTACTTCTTCGCTTTGCAGAGCCTTTCATCGATGCCCGATACTCCAAGGTTTGTCATGCTCGATTTGGTAGTTTTTATACCTGACGACTCATCTAGATGGATCGCATTGACCCGTTGTACCTCGCTGTCTCCGATCGTATTGATGTGAGTGAGGAGACGCGCATCAAAGCCACATCAGAGGAGGCGGGGCAATGGGCAGAAGCAAACAAAGGCAATGGTAAGTTGCTTAATCTCGGCAATCAACTGCGATCGATTAGAGGCGCTTTCCCCATGGAACAGCTGCAACACCAAACTTCATATCTGAAATCTTCTATCTCTGCAATGCCATGGGACATTATGGTTACCTCAGAACCACGCAGACATACGACGATTTTGCCAAGCATCACGATGAACTGCAACGTCACCACGATATGATTAATGGTGATGGTTCTTGGATAGGTGTCAGTCGTACTCATTTCTCGGTTTATTCTGTGTTCACATGTTTTTCAGAGTCCGTTCCATGCACGGACGGAAGCAGCCCTCAATCAAATGAAGGTGCTCGGGCTCGGTCTAAAGGGGTATTCGACATCTGACTTATGACCCAGACAGAGATGGCGAAAATTCAATCGCATCAGTTTGCGTTCCGCGTGCAATTGCTTGAGCCAGACTTTGTTTTCCGATATATCGGCTTTACTAATTTTGTCTCGACCTGGTTGATACGAAGAGCTGATCCGAAAGGTTTACATCCTACGCCCCTGGTCGAGTACGTGTATTTCGGGTAAATGGGTATATCGTGTTGAGCGTTTGGCAGGTTGTCGCTCCCCCAGGAAGTTCCCATGTCATTCAGGGTACTTCCGGAATATATCCTGGAAGATGTAGTGGAGTTTTTCCTGTTCGTCACTCGGTACGCCGTTCTTTCTAACACTCTCAACACATATTTATGGACGGATTCTTCAGCCACTCACCAGACAGCCTGGATTTGTCCGGAAAAGCTGAATTACTCGTGTTCGCTCTCACTTTCTTGACATCAACTTGGTACATCAAGAACCCTTTCTTGAAGGCCAAGATTAACGAGGTATGCATATGAAATGTGTCTTAACGGACAATATTGATATTCTCGCAGGCAGTGTTTTACGGTGTACTACCATACGGAAATGAACGAAGTGGAATTTTGGGCGGAACGCTGAACAGCCATCCGTTGGCATTGAAACATCTGATCCAAGCATTGACACACTTTTATATCGGTGGGGGATACTTTGGCCTCTGTGCATCCATCCTGATTCTGAGATGGTCATTCCAAACAGAGGTTGAACAGACAGGAGCAAGCTCGCAGTTCTATGATAAATTTAGTGAGTACCCGTCTCATTGCTACGACGATTCTTATTAAACTGTACTCAATTCCCTAGATGCTAGGCAAGTTCTGTATCTACTGCAGATACAATGGGTCTGACACGCCCTGAAGGCAAAACATTGCATACATCCTCAAAGCAATCTGGAGTAATCCTCTTCACAGGCAAGCACTCAATGTGGAGGCGCTGTAAGCACTACATCTCGCTGCAAAGGAGGTCCCATGTTCAAGCGTCTTTGATAGCAACGTCGAAAAATTTGTTCGCTTCATCAATTTGATGATCAACGACGTCACCTACCTCATGGACGAGTCCCTCAGCGAACTGACACAGATCCACAACATTCAAACAGAAATGCGCGACCAAGCCGCTTGGGCAGCCCGCCCTGCTCAGCACCGGCGCGAACGCGAGGGCACGCTCCGTGGACTCGAGCGTCATGCGTCTAGTTATACCACCCTCGGTAAATCGACCGTGGGGTTACTGAGGGACTTTACTGCAGAGACAAAGGCGCCGTTCATGATGCCCGAAATCGTGGACAAGCTCGCTGCCATGTTGGATTACAACCTCGAAGCGCTCGTCGGTCCCAAGTGTGGAGAGCTACGCGTCAAGGAACCGGAGAAGTATCGCTTTGACCCGAAGCAGCTGCTCAGCGATATCCTGCAAGTCTATCTGAACTTGAGCAACCAAGACGAGTTTGCACGTGCAGTCGCCAACGATGGACGCAGTTACAAGAAAGAGCTATTCGAAATGGCTATCGAGCGAGCGAGGAGGATTGCTTTGAAGACAGAGCCCGAGCTCGAACAGATACGTTTATTCGTCATCAAGGTCGAGGAAGCAAAAGCGACGATCGAGGCCGAGGAAGATTTGGGAGAGATTCCCGAAGAATTCCTGGGTAGGCTCTCCTTGCAAACCAGATATCCATTTTCCAAAACTCAACCACGCCGCGATTGGTAGATCCATTGATGTTCACGTTGATGCGCGACCCGGTCATACTGCCATCCTCCCGAACAGTTATTGACCGTGCTACGATCAAATCGCACCTCCTGTCTGACGCCAAGGATCCATTCAACCGAATCCCACTCAAGATCAACGAGGTCATTCCCGGTAAGCCACTTCTGGTGTTTCTTCCTGCGCCGTGTTGACTTTCGATGGACATATAGATTCAGAGCTGAAAGCAAGGATAGATGCTTTCGTTGTTGAGCGACGCAGTCAGAGAACCAGATCTGATAAGCCCACAGAAGATGTAGATGTGGTGATGGCCTAATACAAGCGCCTTTCGTCGAGATGTACTGCTAGTATCCACTCTATCCGCTGTGCAAATATTTTAAGTGGTCAGACAAGTGTACTACAACAGTCAGCTCGACGGACATGAACGTCTACTTTTTTCTCTTTTTGCCTCCTCCGCGACCTGACAGGCTTGTCGAGCCCGCTCTGGCTCTTCCTGCCGCTCCTCCCCTCCCCGATTTCGACACTCGACCACCGCGGCCAACTTTCGGTTGTACCGATGCTGGAAAAAAAAAAGTCGTCAAGATCATTTCCGAGAAAATAAATGTCCACCAAACAAACCTGGCGAAACCTCTTGTGCCTCTGGATCATCCTCATAGTCCGTCCCCGCATCCGTCCCCGTCACGACGCTCTCCCTCGGCGTGAACGCACCCTCGTCCCCACTCTCCTGCGTCAACGCACTGCTATCGCTATCCCCCCCAACCAACCCCGCCATGTCCGCCCTGTTCCTGTTCCGCTTCGGCGCTTTCGATTTTCGCGTCTTGCTGAGCTGGCGTGGTGAGGGCGCGGGCGTCGACGAGGGGATGGAGGCCGTGGTACTGACCCGGCGCGCCACAATCAACGATTCGAACGTCTCGTCGGTCGGTAACGCGAATTCGTCTCGAAAAAAAGGATGGCGGGAGAGGTTCTCCGAAGGGGATGGGGAACGTATCATTTGTGGGTATGGGCCCGACGTGTCGAACCCGTCTGTTTCCTGTTGGGAGTTGTCCGATCCATCAGTATACTCTCATCTTTTTCTCGGGGAGGTATGGGTGGTCGTACCGCGCTCTCCAATGCCTCGAGATCATAGCAGGTTCTCAGTTTGGCCCAGATGTTCTCTACGGGGATGACGCGGCCGGTGTCGTTGTGGATAGCGTTGCGGATGGCGAGGAGATGAAAGTGTTTGTGTATACCGACGGGGCGCGCCCGCATCACGGAGCGGAAAAAGGAGATTTCGCCCTCGACGCTATCGAGGAATTCTTCTGGTGTCTGGTTGTCCATTGCGGCGACGATGGTGAGCGTCGATCACATTTGCTGTTTGTTTGGCAGCCACAAATGAGATCGTAGTAGAACAACACGCATAGTTAAACAACAGTGAGCCACGACAGTGGCCGGGGTATAAGACTATTTTATAAACTGCAGTAAGGAGTGAATGACGGTCGAGTGAAGGAATGTTTTGTTGGATGATCGAATTGGCAACGCCGTGTCTACCAAAACGACCAAGAGTTCAAACAACGTGATGCTTGTTCGTGTCCATTATGGCGATGCAAGAAAGTGACGGAGAACGAGATGCGAGATGCGCGGTCTACTAAGACAAGATACTTGCTTGTCATCTTGGCGCAAAAATGGCGACGAGGACGATAAACGGAATGTATGTAAAGACTGACACGACTGTCATCACACGGCATCGGAAGCGCCATGTCCTTGCGTCTGTTATGGAAGAGGTCGGATACCGAGGCGGTCGGAGAGAAGTACAAGGCTTACCATGTTCTATCTGAGGGTCGTCGATGGCTACGCCCTTTTCGGCATCAACGTCCCCAGCGATTCTTGTCGCTGGAACACGAAGGAAAAGCCCAGCTGTCCACCAAATAGGGAATAACAAAAAACCAAAGAAAAAACACCATGCTTGTATTGGAGAACCTGGTTCGTCTTCTGTCGCAAATCGAAGCCCCCACGGTGTGTGGTCAGGCTTCTTCGGAGGCTTGCGGGGATCTCGCATATGGAACTTGGTTGACCTGCTGATGGATGGTGCATGGGGTGATATGAACGCGCTTATGGGTATCGAAGCTTGGGACATGGATTGACGTCGCTCGTGCTTTCTGGTCGTACTGGGAGTTGGAGGCTGACGGGAACGAGCGGATGCAGCACGGGAAGGTGTGCGAGGTGGAGCAATGCGAGCGCCGGTACTGCTGGAGAGAGACGTAGTGTGGTGATTGCGGCTTGTGGACTGGGGTGTCTCTTGCACAGACGCTGGTCGCGATTGCGCGGGAGTAGTGAAGGGAGATATTGACGACAGACGAGCGCGCTTGCGGTGGTACGAGGATGGAGCGTGCGAGGAGCTTGAGACTCGCTGACCTTTGAGGTTTCAGTTTGAGCAAGGGCCGATAGAGCGGTCTGAGACGTGACCGAATTATGAATGGCACTTACTTCGACTTTCGGAGGGAAGGAGAAATGTTGCGCGTTGTCCTTCCTTCTTTTGTTCTGGGGGAGTGAGGTCTATGTTGTCTTCTGCTTTGCGCTTTCCTCTACTCTTATCGCTCAGTTGCCTAGGCGCAGGCGTGGGGGTGGATGGTTCTCCCCGCATGGAAGAGGACATGAGGGTGTCGGTGGGGGAAACACGACCAGAGAACAGCGATCGTAAAGGTGTGGGAGCAGAGGAAGGATGGAGTAATGGTGAAGCCTGGGGCGCCTCAGACGAGGTGGGGGCAGGGTCGCCTATTCCCAAAGAAGTATAGGCGGCGCCACTAGTCCCGTTGTTCCGGCCATTCCGGGATTCAATGGCTGATAAACTGCGTTTCACCTCGGCCATCCTGAGTCTTCCTGGCTGCTCGCTGCCTCTGGGGTTCCTAAGGTCGAATTGAAGCGAGCGGGTTCTGGAGGGTATTACGTCCCGGCCGTCTGGGTGAGAATCGGGTGTTAGACGATATCGTGGTGTCAAAGACATGGTATTTGGCTGACCTTGAAGCGTCGCTGACGCTCTGAACGGCGATGGGGAGTTCGGTCGCGATGGATGAGGGAAAGGTAAAAATGATGGCGACAAGACACCCCGATCGGGCATACGAACGGGGTCCGCGCTTCGACCGCGTGTTCCCGAGGACCCCGGAACAGTGTCGGGAGCGGGTGCAGTTTGAGGACCAGCCAAGGACAGCCTCAGAATCTCTCGCGAGACCTCAGCAGGCCACGCTTGATTCGCATGCGAGTTCACTCCCACAGTGGCCTGGTGTGAGCTCCAGTCTGCACTCGTCCGTCGTCCCCGTGCACCGCCCGAGGTTGTTCTTGCACGTCGACGTCCCTCGGGGGCATCGGGCGGTCCAGCCTCGTGTTGCTCTGCCATCGCCGTGTCGAAAACTTGCTTCGCCCGGGGAAGGCTGGATCGATGTCGAGCCGAACGTCTGAACTTGAGAGACAACGAGGTCAATAGATGTGGAGGGTCACGGTTTGTCGGCAAGGTGTTTGAACGGTCGCGAAACGCGGACAAGGTCGGTTCGCCAGTGGTCGCGGACTCTCTACGCGAGGTGAGTACAGCTGTCAACTCTGGGTGGTCAAGGGGAGGAAGGGGAGGCGGTGGGGAAGGGTATGCAACAGACGAATCTATAGGGTTATTAGGGGGTGTCAGATGGCCAAAGGTGTGAGGTGAATCAAAGCCGAGTTCTCGATTTGCAGGGGTCGTTAAATTCGTGACAGAGGGCGTGGCTGGAACTGTGTAGGAAGATGGTCTTTGTGGCGTTCGCGGATGCCGTTTGGATGACGTCGTGTTCGCCGGTGATGAGACTTTGCTACTGAATCGGATGTCGGGTGATTGTCGAGGTGATCTTGGGCTCAGACTTGAATGCCTTTCATGCGTGCTGCAGGAGGGTTGCGAAGGGTTGGTGAGACGACTCAGCGTGAACGTAGACATGGTGCTGTCTGCGCTGAGATGTTTACCGTCCTTCGTGGGAGATGGAGAATGTGAGGTCCTCTTGGGACTATCCGGAGGGAACGGGCACCCAGAAACGTCTGGGACTCGGTGTTCGCGTTTCCTCCCAAACGTCGACCATTCACCACCAGCTGCAATTTTGGAGATGCGGCTGATCGCGAGTCTCGATTGGGTTCGCGGTGAGACGTCCACGGATGAGCCAAGGGGCGACTCGCTGCGTCCCGGGAGAGGCCCCGACGAGAGACCTGTCTGTCTGGGGCGGGAACGGGCATTCCTACCGCCATCCGCGGAGGGCAATCGAGTGCTCGGAGTGAGACCGAGAGGCAAGGCATCCTGGGCTTCGGCATCCAGGAACGAACTTGGATCCTGGAGAATCTTGCGGTCGATCTGCAGCCGTTGCGCGGAGGGCTCATGCTGGAGTTGCGGCACGGTGTCTTGCGGGGGCGGTTCTGGTGTGGGTTGACGACGAACGGGACGACGGAGACGAGAGAGGACGTGAGACAAGTCCCAGGCCATGGTACTTCAACAAGTCGGGGCACGACGTGAGCTCGGGGGTTGGTCTGGCAACCGAAACACCGACCTTGATTGAGTGGGGGGCCAGGCAGCATCGCAGAGGCCGAGCGAGCCTCAGACGTACGTACGGAGGTGTGCGAGGAGGAGGACCCACAAATCGACCTCTCTCTTGGGGGTCGCAAATAACTCACTTTGGCACGTCCTGCTCAACACGCTCAACGTCGCCCACCATGGAGCGCTTGGACACCCTCGCAAATACCCTCTCGAGCATGACCATATACGACATCAAGGCCATGTACAACCAGGTATATCAACAATAAAGACCGTCCTCGCCTCCTTCTCACCTCCCACAGGCAAAGAATGCCGTGCTCAACATTAGCGAGATGGAAGCCAAAGTCAGAGACGCAACCAGTGACGAACCTTGGTACGCTTGTACGGCTTCCCTGCAACACCCCGTATTCACACCCATATCTCCAGGGGAGCAAGTTCGACCTTGATGCAGGAGATCGCTCAAGGGTGAGTACCGTTACCACCACTTCTCCTTCCAGACTGCTGATCCGGAGATAAGGACGTTCAATTTGTGAGTTCACGACGTCGCTCAAAACAGACATCCTTATCCGCTCGCAGCCAAACCTTTAACGAGATCATGCCTTCCATTTACGCTCGATTCATGGAGAAGGAGGCTAGACAGTGGCGACAAATTTACAAGGTATCCCGTCTTATAATCCGCATGTGCGGTCGCTCATGATTGCATCCCAGGCTTTGCAATTGCTCGAGTATCTCATCAAACACGGCAGCGAGCGTGTCGTCGACGACGCGCGCTCGCACATTTCCACCCTGAAAATGCTTAGAAACTTCCATTACATAGATGACAAGGGCAAAGACGAGGGCCAAAATGGTATGTCTCCCCCTCCACGCCTCCCCCTGCTTTATCATGCATCTTGCTTCCACCAGTTCGCAATCGTGCTCGTGAATTAGTCGAGCTTCTCTCTGACGTGGAAACTATTCGTACGGAGAGACGTAAAGCAAAAACTAATCGTGGAAAATACGTTGGTACTGGCAATGATCCGATGAGCTTCACCTCGGGAGGTAGTCGCTACGGTGGCTTCGGCAACGACAGTCTGGGCGGTAGCAGCGGATACTACGGGGATAGAATGAGCGGAAGAGACGGTAAACGGTGGTCCTTCTCATCTTAAACCCAGCTGATCCGTATTGTTAGATTATTATTCCGGTGGGAGTTCAGGAGGCTTCAGGGATAGCACTGGTCGGCGAGATTTCGAAGAGTACACTGCTGGAGACGACGAGACCGTCGCCCGGAGGTCCTCTGTCTCTCGGAGTAATATCCCTTCCCGCTCAACAGCTATTTCCTCTTTGCGCACGCAGACCACGTCTGCTCCACCTACTGCAAAGCAGAAGGAACCAGAAGTCGATCTCCTTGGTGGTTTTGATGATGCGCCTTCCGCCACCAACACCACCAACCCCAACAAAGCATTGCCTTCCTTGACTGGATTCGACGGTTGGGTCCTTGCCTTGACTATCGCTCGTTCTACATGCTCACATCTCGATAGACGACGACTTTGCAGACTTTCAAGCTGCACCTTCTCCATCTTCCCCCGCTCCTCCACTCGCCGTTCGCCCGACTCTGATGGAGATGCTCAACACCTCACTCCCAACAAACCGCCCTCCAGCGTCCAGCGTCAACCCGACGTTGGCGTCGCAAGCTCAAAGAGCAACCTCTCCGCCGGTTCTCAACGCAACAGGACTGAACCCGCTCTCCTCCGGTACTAACAGCAGGCAGTCCCAGTCCTTTGCTGCTGCTACGATATCCCCTACGCCAGCGCAGAACAACACCCTCTGGACGTCGTCGCACCCGCTTTCGTCCACCACATCCACATCTACGCCTGTCACTCGTTCGTCTACCTCGGCTGCGCTGAACAAGGCACCAACCTCAGGAGCCGCGCCCCCTGGGTCTGCGAGAGGCTTGTCTGGATTTGAGGACCTGTGGTCCATGTCCCTCGGCACCCCGTCTTCTTCCAGCACCACCGCTAAATCCACGACTGCCGGAAAATCGATCAAAGATCTCGAAAAGGAGAAGGCACAAGCGGGTATCTGGGCATCCTCTCAAAAACGAGGCGGTGCGACGGGCGCTGCAACGAGCTTGGGTCTGGGAAACACGTTTGGGAATTTCGGTCCTGCCAAGGCTGGCGAAACGGCGGGCGGTGGAGATGATTTGTTGCTTTGAGTTATATCTTGGCGTCTTCTTGAGAATGTTCGGGTGATGTTCTGTTATTCCCACAATTTACTTAGAGGGCTAGTCCTGGTGGCACACGACGTTGACTAGCCCCATTGAAAGCCACTTCCAAGTTCTATAATTCAATTGTCCACAGTTTCGAAAGAATCGCATTGTGCAGGAGAGGCGATGACGGGAATGAGTGAGCAAATTAAAAAAGTACAGATACAATCATCGTTCACTTCAAGAACATCGGCAATGAAGCAGAGAGAACGTTGGAATAAGTTCGAGAATACGTAGAGGGGTAGGCGGTGGATCTGCACCCAACGAAAAAAGATCGCCGCAAAACGATGACGATGATTGAAAGAAAAAAGAAAGCGGAAACCCTAGTGGTACATCTCAAATGCCCGCCACCTGCATCCTGGGTTGACCTGTGGTTTGATTCGATACCGGTGCCCCTATCGTCCCGGGGACTTGTTGTCCTTGAGCACCTTGGGTGGCTTGACTGAGAACCAGCCCTGGCCCCATGGCGAATGCCGGAACGGTCTTCTCTTCCAAATCAGCGTATCGCACCGTCATCTCTTTTCGTTCCTTTGTCCACGATTCGGGGTCCCACCATGTGTAGGTACCAGCTTCACCCCCTGGTATTTTTGTCGATGGTGCGCTGCCACTTTCTTTGGTTATCCAAATCCGGAGATCCTTATGATACCGCCAGTTCCGATTCCACCTGTTCGACAGGTGTGTGAGTATTATTTCCGTAAGATTTAATAGCAAAGCACAGGAACATGCAAACAAAGAGCGAGTCCAAGTCGACTCACAGTTCCTGGGCCGCTATTTCTTGTAATGCATCCCTCGGATGCGAGTAGAACATGTAAAATAATGTCTCGTCGCTGAATGCCCCTGCTTTACTTGGCCCAGGTGGCGGAGGCTGCACGTTATAACAGGAAGGAAGATGGAAATCCGGTTCTACGCTCCGTGCTGCTGATTGATCGGCCCATGGTGTTATGAACGTCGAGTACAGGTTCCTTCACATGAATGACACGGTTGACAATTCCCCATTACTCTATAGAACCCGGGACTCACCCCTCATAACCCATGTCGAGGCCCACCGCACCCAAGTCCGTGCCAACGCTACTCAGACCACCGTCCGCATCGACGCTGGCATTCTTTATCATGGCCAGCAACCCCAATAGTCCCCATCGGTCGGCGGCCGAAATGAGCACTTGTTGAGCAGGCGTTTGTGGATGGTGATGGGGCTGGTTTGGGGCTTGTGCAAGCGAGCTATGCAACTGTGCGTGAGGATGAGGAGGTTGCAGCGGATGGCTTCCGTTCGACGCATATGGGCTGACTCCAGGAGGTGGAACACCTGGTGGGGCATTGAGATGTTGCTGTGATGGCTGTGTCTGAGATTGCGGGTTATTGTTTGTATGAACCTGTTGTCCTTGTGAAGACGGTTGTGTTGGCGCTGACTGTAGCTGTCCCGGAAGTTGACCCTGCACGAGTGATTGAGAATGTGGTTGCGACTGCGACTGTGTTTGACCCGCAGGCGTTGAGCCATTTGGTTGCGAAGGTGGCAGATTGGTATTAGGAGCGTTCCATGCCGCGTGAGACACCTGATTGAGTTTCAATGCATAATTTTGCTGGCGATTGGGTGAGTATTTTCGTGACGGACACAAGGGCACGAGGAATGATGCATGGTGTATGCAAAGACCAGAGAATCAGAGAATCAAGGTGGCTGCTTACCCTTTGTTTCTCAGCGTCGCCCTGAGTTTGGAAACCGGGATGGATACCGCGCAAGTTGAGCATTCCGGGCGTGCCTGATTGTTGTGTTCCTGCGAGCGCCGAGGACGGAAGATTGTTCGCGTTCGGTTGCTGAGCGCCATTTAACGAGCCTAGCACGTTTGTTCGATGATCGTTGAAACCGTTCAATCCAGGTGGATGGACTGGGGAGTGATTCTCGGATGATTGTGGCTGATTCTGATTCTGGGGCTGGGTGTGAGATGGTAGGGCTTGTTGGCCCTGGTGACCGCCCAAGGCAGGGAAATCTTCTGGACCGAAATCTCTTGGTTGTGCGCCTATTGCAGCTAGCGTGGAGCCAGCCTGGCCAGCCTGAATCGCGTAGCTGGTCGCACTCGAGCCTTGTGGATTGTTGGCAGACGACATGAGTGCGACGCTGGCGAGGGAGGTGGGGGCGTTGTTGATAGAGGACGGATTCGAGCTGTTTGTCTGTCCGAGGGATCCTAGTGCGGGGAACTCGTTTGGATCAAATCCGACTTCGCTGGCGGAGGATGCAGATGGGGCGCTTGTGGGGGTCGCTGCGGGTGGATTTGGGCTCATATGGGGTGGGAAAGAGGAGGCGCCATTCTGTGCGAGGACGCCTACGCCGGCAGCGAAGGGGAAGGTGGCTGATTGTGGCTGCTGTCTCTGGAGGAAGGGAGACTGTGGTACGGCGGGAGTGCGGTGCGGGTTTGGTTGTTGGAGTGCGGGTGCGGGGTAAGTGCGCTGCGGGAGGGGGTACTGGGACGTTGGATAGGGCGATCTGAACTGGGAAGACAGACTGGCGGGGGGAGCGAGGCTCGGTGGA
>JBBPRS010000190.1:0-41688 GCA_038093155.1 Boletus huronensis | reverse complement strand
AACTGCTTGCCCAAGTACCCGAGTTCGAATCCTACCGAGTGCTGAAATATTTGGATTACATGATTGTACCTAGACTACATGCTGGGCGCTCGTGCCTCGCTCACAGCCCCACAACAGCTGCTAACACCTGGGACACGATCGGATAAGTCCAGTCAATACATATCTGTAAATAGATTGAACCTGGGAAAAATAAAATGTTTATTACTCTGTCTGAGAAACTTAGTCATAAGGTTGGTCATGCTTACATATTTTATCATATATCCAAAAGAAGATATTCAATTTGTTGCACTCACAAAGTCTAAAACCCTATTTTGATTCTTATACAAATAATACATTCATGATGACTAATATATTTTAGACTTTGTGAGTGCAACAAATTGAATATCTTCTTTTGGATATATGATAAAATATGTAAGCATGACCAACCTTATGACTAAGTTTCTCAGACAGAGGAATAAAACATTTTCTCAATGTATTGAACAATATTTATTGCAAACATTTTCTTTTTCCCAGGTTCAATCTATTTACGATATGTATTGACTAAGTCATTCGGACTTATCCGATCGTGTCCCAGGTGTAAGCAGCAGAGCCTTGTCGCCCTTTGGTCGACTCCAGCGTGGAAAGTGAAAAAAGATCGCGTGCGTTGATGGAGTGGGTGTATGGGTCCCGAGTTATCGGACCGCGGGCGTGTGATTCTCGGATTTTGGCGCTCGCGGCGTTGTCAACAGAAACAGCCTCAAGAGTTTGAAGATGATATACATGATGGCTCAGATCTCGACGTCACAGAGCCAGCCCAGCATGATGTATTGGCTTTTCGTGACCGCCGACGACAGTCTGGCACGATAAAGTTCCGTGCCCGAGCGTCGCCTCTTCCCTCTCGCTGCCGCGGCGTGTCTGCATACTACCGTCCGGCGCGTCGGTGTGCAATCACGTCTTCTCTGATCCAGTCAACAGCGAGCTCGCCCGAGAATGTTCATCTCGCACGTGTGGGGCATGTCTATCATATATCGCTTCCTTGACGGACTCGTCCGGTTCGGACGGTACTACGGGACGGGCGGGACACGGCGGTCTCTTGTTCTCGATCACCTGCATTGTCGCCAAGAGCTGTCGCGATCGGACGACTGAGTGGCTACCCATCGCGAGTAGTTTCCATCAGGAAAACGTGCACGCCCTCATCCGTTTTTTTTTGTTCCACTTGATACACGGCCTTAGAAAGTAATCAAGTCGAGGCCAAGAACTTCGCCAAGTCCGAATAGGTGCGCGTTTTGCTGATGCGCGCACATATCCATGATCAACTCTCTCGAACGCTGACGTCTACGGCTCTATTCATGATTGGTATGACGAACGTCTGACGAGATCCCATCCCCGAAGCCGTGCTGTCCCTCAATTATCAGCGGCTCGAGGGGAAAAAAAAATTTGGTGGGGCGTTGGCGGATCAAACAAGTGTTCCTCTCGTTTCCATTCGCTTTTCTTTCAAGGCGCTGATCCTGCATAAATACCTCCCATCCGGTGGTAACACGTCTCGTAGTTCTCCCCGCCCTTTCGTCTTCTCTACGCTGTCGACAGCTTACGTGCCAAACAAAGGGCACACCAACGATGACCCTTTTTGCTTCATTTGGACGGAACCCCCTGGGTGTATCCCATCCCCCCCCCTCGACGGATCTCTGTCTTTACCAGAGATGGTCGAGTTTAACGCAATCCACAACCCGACTCGGCCTTTCTACACCTTTTACGACGAACGTGTCGACGACCTCTGCCACGTCTCCCATCTAGAATTCTACCGCGCATGCCAACGCATCGCCCACGCCGTCCGTCCCGACCGTCGAGGTCCCGACAACACCATCGTCGGCATCCTCGCCAACTCGGACACGATCCTCTACCAAGCACTCGCGCTGGGCGCGATCTATGCTGGTCTTGTCGTACGTCTCCCACTCGTTTCCGAAGAACGGATCGGTCGATTGGCATGCCCACTTAATTAGCCATTCCAAATGTCCCCTCGGAATTCATCGGCCGCTGTGGCCAACGTGTTGCGAATGACGGGTCGTCACCGATTGATTGGGGCGCTCTTGGACGGAATTCGAATCGAGTTCGCGTCGTCCCCTGGCGGTATGGACGAGCCGATCGTCGATCTTGAGATCGAGGAACCGCCTGCGCTTGCATACACGTACCCAGAGCTCGGCAAGGAAACGGCCAGCACGCCGTTCGTGTCCTATCCCAAGGCAGATGAACGACCCGCCCACGACGCGATCATGTATTACCTCCACTCGTCGGGGAGCACAGGATTCCCAAAACCCATCCCGATCACTTATTTGACCGGTACATCTCACGTGAGTATTCGCCACGTGTTTTGACACCTCGATTCAACCTGTGTCCATCTCCCCCTTTTCAACTTTCGAGATCAGCGTCCGTGTTAGAGCATGTCGATTTTCCAGCAGATATCCGAGTTGGTGGAGCGTCGCTCCCGCCGTTTCATACCCTCGGCATGTATGTACAGCTGTATTATCTCATCGCTTCTCTCAAGAGCGTGTCTGTGTACGTCCCCACATCCTATCACGATCCCACAACGGCCCCTGTCATCCCAAACCCGCAAAACGCGATCGAAGCCGTCCAGCGGACCAAATCGACCGCGCTCGTCGTCGTCCCCGCGTTCTTGAAGGAATGGACGACCTCGCCGCACGCCGTCCAGCTCCTAAGCCAATTGGGATACGACGTACGTTGTTTTCTTTGATCTACGTTTTCTCCCCCCGCGAAAAAAAACAATAAAGGCTAACGCGTCTTTTTTTTTGGGAGGCATTCGCCGGTGGACCACTCGCCAAAAAGACGGGGGATGCGCTCGTGGCCACAGGCGTCCGTCTTTCCACGGTCTATGGCACGACCGAGTTTTGCGCGATCACGTATTCGTTCCGGAGTCCCGCTGAACGGGCCTTCTGGGACTGGATGCGGTTCGGACCAAATCAGCGTATACGATGGGTGGTGCAGGAGGATGGGACGTACGAGTGGTCGAGAATCTGCTCAACGTCAAGGGATACGCGAGCTCGGACGCGTTCCTCAAACACCCCACCATCCAAGGGCTGTATAAACTGTACGTCCGTCGCTCGCGTTACGCCAACAACACGCACGCTGGATGGCTCGTTTCCTTTTCCTCGTCGCCGATGTATATGTGGGTGTGGGTGTGTTGTGTACCGTTGGAAGACTGGACGACGTCCCGATCCATTCTTCGGGCGGGAAGACGGTGCCAGCGCCGATGGAAACCGTGATCGGATCGAGCCCTGGCTTGGCGGGCGTGTGCATATTTGGGCGCGGTCGGAGCCAGACGGGGGTGCTCGTCGAGCCCAGGCCAGAGTATACGATCGACGTGACGGACGAGAAACGAGTCTCCGAATTCAGGAACAAGATTTGGTGTGTAGCTTTGGACTTTTTTCGTCGGTACGCGTTTCGAGCTGAGACGGTTTGTTCAGGCAGGAAGTCGAGGAAGCCAACAAGGAGGCGCCCGCGTTCAGCCGAATCTTCAAGGAGACGATCTTGGTGACGAGCGAGGAGAAACCCATGTTGCGCGCCGCAAAGGGGACGGTGATGAAGAAGGCGACGATGGCGTTGTATGAATCGGAGATTGATGCATTGTGAGCGTTCGAGTCCCGGCTTTGTCTCGTCCTTGTGGTCATGGAAACGTACGTAGGTATGCGTCCGTGGAGTTGGCGAGTGCCAAGACCGGAATTGACGTTTCGCTGCCTTTGACCTGGTCTCAAATTGAAGAACTGGTTGGTGGTGCATGCGACGGCCGTCAATGCGGGCGAGCCCATCCACGTGGACGTGGACGTATTCGAGCAAGGATTCGATAGGTCTGTACCCATTCATTCGCGAGACGTTCTTCAGAACGTGTTGCTAAAGTCAGATGCCACGCCACCCACCGACAATGCAGCTTGTCGTCCACGTTCCTCAAGAACCGCATCCTCGGGTCCTTGAGCGCTTCTCCGCACGAGGAGATTCGAGAAGCAGCGTCCCGGATCAGTTAGAACGTCGTCTTCGTGAACCCTACGCTTCGGCGGCTTGCCAGCCATCTGATCGAACGCGTGGTCGGAGAGGGCGCTCATGTTTCTTCCTTGCCTACCCCGGACGTGAAAACGGAGATCGAGAACATGATTTCCAAGTACGCTGTTGGCTTGGGGGGTGGCGTGGCAGGGACTGTGCATAGGAGGATCCACCATCGCCATGTCGTTTTGTTGACCGGTTCGACGGGCGGGCTGGGCTCGTATCTGCTTGCGTCCTTGTTGAGCCGCGAGGACGTCTCCGTCGTGTATGCGTTCAACCGGCCTTCCAAATCCAATACTACGATCAAGCAGAGACAGCGTGCCGCGTTCGCCGATCGCGGGCTCGACACCCCCGTTCTCGATTCGAAGAAGCTGATCCACGTCAAGGGGGACATGGCCCAACCAAACCTGTCGCTCGACGACCGGACGTACGGCGAGATCCGCGATTCGGTGACGGTGATCGTCCACAATGCGTGGCGACTCGATTTCAATCTCGCCTTGTCGTCGTTTGAGCGGAACGTGATGGGAAGGCGAAACTTGATTGATCTTGGGCGTGGGTGTAAGTGGGCGGATAAGCCGAGGTTCTTGTTCACGTCGTCTGTGGCGTCGGCGCAAGGGTGGGATAAGAGGAAGGGGGCGTTCCCGGAAGAGGTAATGGTGGACGCGGGGGTTGCTGTGGGACCGGGATATGATGCGAGCAAGTATGTGTCTGAGCGGGTGGGTACTTTTTTGATCGCAGACTCTGGATCCAAGCCTCTCATTGTCAATCTCTCTCTCTGGGTGGATAGATACTCGCGATGAGTGGCTTGCCGGCATCCTCGTCCAGGATCGGGCAGATCACGGGTGGTGCGCCGCGGGGAGCGTGGTCGACGACGGATTGGGTTCCCGTCATTGTCAAGTCGAGCGTGACCTTGGGCGGGCTTCCTGAAGCCCGCGGGGTAAGTCGATTTCATTTCGACTGAAATTTGTTAAACACGTTTGCACAAAAGGTCACGTCGTGGCTTCCTCCACATGCTGTATCGGACGCGATGCTGGGCGTTGGGTTCGCAGACGAAGAACCCCCTATCGCCGTGAACTTGGTGCATCCCCGAGCGGTCGCATGGGAGACTCTGATGCAGCCTATGAGCGAGGCTGTGTATCAGAAAGGTCTGACATCATCCCGACTCCCACTGATCCCATTCAGCCAATGGGTTGCGCGATTGAACGAGCGCGCGGCGGGGGATAGTACGAACGAGGCCAACATCAGACGTCTGGTATGTTTTATTTTCCGTCAGAAAGATGATCGCTTTGTGACCGCTTTTTCTATTTTTACTTTTGGGCAAGTGTAGCCTGCTATTAAACTGCTCGATTTTATGCGTTTGTTGGTGGAGAGCGATCAAGGGATGCGACGATGCGGATGCGAAGGGTCGGAATCTGTTGATGGTGCTCACTCGGCGGGTGAGCAAGACGATGCGGGCGATGTGATGCGATGGGTCGATTATTGGGAGTCGGTGGGCATGTTTTCGGGCGTCGTTCTATCGTGATTAGATTTGTGGCAGCCACACAGGGAAAAAAAACGTGTACCGGATACTCGTTTCGGTGTACCTACCTGTATACACGAGGTGACCATGTGTTTTCAACAGAACGACGGTGGCGGGAAAAAAAAAAGGAAATTAATGGATGTGAGTTTTTCGTGCGTTCAATGGGGCTGTTGTGGTACGTCCACGTTTCTCCTGTTTTGTTCATTCCTCCGCCTCCTCTCTGGTTCCGAGAACCGGGGATCAATGATGGGGGTGTTTAGATCCAGGCTCCATTTTGCATTTCTGATGTACCTGTTCAAGTTTGGAGGCGAAGAGCACGGACCGGAGGACGAGGATCGATCAGCTGATCAAAAGCGAACGGAACTCGCAATCTTCTGTTCTTCGGAAGGTGAGAAATGGAACGTATTTACGCGGACCTCGCCGAGGGGGAAATTCAAGCTCGAGGAGGTGGCATGCCGAGAAGATCTCGCTCGTTTTTTCTCCTTAAACGAGATAACGCCATCCAACGTTGCATGCCTTGGACCGATGAATGAGGAATGGCGATTGACGAGAGAGAAAGAGAGAGAGAGAGAGAGAGAAGGGAAACATAAATAAATAAGAAAGCTGGGACTGGCAGCAGCACGTGCAGATGAACGAAAATGTACACTTTGGCTCGTTCTGATCGACTTTATAAAATGGTCCACCCGCGTCCACTGCCTCGGATCGTCCCCCCCTCCTCCTCCTCGACTCGATCCGCCGTTTAATCCTCGTCTTTGACCCTCCAATTCCCATTATAAACCCAACGTGCAACGGGAATCGCTAGGAAACTCGTGTGTCTTATCGTTCTAGGTAATGCGCCATCCCTCGCTCGGGTTCTCATTGAAAGGCGATGCCCACTTGGTCAGACACTGAGTCAAAACGCTTCTTCGTTTTTTTTTTGCCTTCTCTCTCAGTCACTCCCCGCGTTATATCCCAATATCAATATCCATAGAAAATAAGGAGGAAGAAGAAGAAGAAGTCCTACCACCGGAACAAGAACAAAGCGAACGATGGAGTGCCCCATTCTGGTTTGGATGCTCTCGCTCAATCGCGATGTCACGACAGAGGTGTGTGTCTGTCGTTCCGTGCGTGCGCAACTGTTTTCGTTATCCCAATTCGTGGCTAGGAATACGACAAGTGCTTTAATCTCGTGAGGGAGTGTGCACCGCATGCGAGGATAGCGTATGATTGCACGTCTATCGAGTCTTTTCGTGAGTTTATGTCCCCCATCTTTCCGAGTACATCTCTCATTCCCTCGCTCCCTCGCTCCCCTGTCCTCGGCACGTCGCTCACGGCTGGTACATGCAGGCCAAATCATATCACAAATGTTGCCACTCCTCATGATGCGACACAGACGGATATCGAGAACAAAGTGGAAGGACTGCGAGACATCGAGCGGGAAGCACTGGATAGAGCAGGTTTGTCCGTCCCACTCGTCTTCTTCCTTTACGCCTCACTCGCATCGCCAAAATATCGCTCATCATCCTCTCTCTCTTTGCCTTGTCCCTCATCCCATCCCATAACCACACCACGTACAGTCACCCGACGACATGCCGCCAGAAAAGTTTCTCCAATCCATGATCGGATACCATCTCGCCTACGACAATTCGTTGTGTGGCATGGTCATGACCCAAGGCCGTCAACGACAAGTCATCAACATCGGCCTCGGCATCAAACAACTCTGCGTAGAACCTCGGGGCGTGTCCGTAGCCGCCTACGCCGAATCCTTTGCCCACAAGGTCCGTTCTTTCCTTTGTATGCCCACACACACACGCTTCTTGACGATTTTGACGCGCGCGCGCGCACCCCCTCTATTACCTTCTTGGGCCACAATACTTTTCCTTGGCTTTCTCCCCTCCCTTTTGTTTTCTTTTTCACCGGGGAAACAAAACAGCTCACCCCGTTAGAATTGTCGTTCATCGCGCCCGAACTCGGTGACGAAGTCGTGCTTCGTCGGTTGTGCATCCTCCTCTCGCTCAAAGCGGCCTACATCAAAGCAGTAGGACAGTCGCGCGGATTCGACTGGTCCCGACTCGAGTTCAACATCCCCAACGAGAGCGCACGCGGGGACGACCATCCATTGCAAGGTTGGGAATTCCGGGTGTTCAAAGCCCAACTCGGGGTGCAACGCGGCGGATCGGTGATCGAAGAGTCGTATCAGTGCGCATGTGCCTTCTTTCGGGGGACGAAAGAGTCCAAGTTTATCTGGCACGACAACGCAAAGGACTTGGAGGCTTGGGTGCAGTTCATCAATATCGATCAGATGATCAAGGTCATTCCGAAGCTGACCGCATGAGGGGGGGGGGGGGGTTTCGTCCTTTGTTTATCCACTTTTTGATGCTCGCTGTCTCCTCATCTATGATTGTATCTCTCCTTCGTTGTTGTTGTTGTTGCGCTGCTCGATAAGTATTGTACCATCATCCAAGCTTGTCGTGGAGTCACTTTTTTTTTTTTCCTCGCCTCGCTATTTGTTCTGCCATCTGCTTCGAAACGGAATCTTTTTTTCTACCCCCATGTGATACAACCCAACACTTCATTTAATACTCGAAATATGTTCAACGCGTAGGGGGAAAGAGGGGGATGGATCAAAACATGGCCGGTTTCATGTCCTCGTCGTCTACGCTCCTTCTTCCTTTCTCCATCGAATTATTCTGTGTTCTCTCTCATCCAATCGTTCCATGTAATACGCACACTATCGATTATGGTATAGACTCGTCCGACTCTAACTACGTCCAGGATGGGGTGGGGGGAACGCGCCAACTATGTAAAGTCCAACGACTCGACCACCCCGAGACGGATTGGCGTCGATGGGTTAGTTAGGAAGCCACGGATCATTGGGTGCGTGCGTTTCACTCGACTTTGGACGTTGCCGCCGAAGACGCTTCCGATTCGGACGGTGGAACGGGTGGACCCGTGTAGTTGAAACGACCGTCTTGATTTTTTAATTGGGGGGCAGAATGCAGTAGTAACAAGCGGGGGAAAACCGACACGTCGTCAGCACGAGATTTAGAAAAACGATGACGAGCGGACGTACTGATCAAGTACCACACCGCGCTGATGGCCGCAAACCCGACGAACACGACCGAGGCGTAATCTATAGAAACGTTTGTCCCCAAGTCAGCAATGATAATCGTGCATCCACATCCACGAGACGGAAAACGACAAAAAAAAAGAGAGAGAGAAAGGATGGACTCAACTCATCGTCATTTGTGTCACCGGAACGACTGCAGGCATCGAAAACAACACGATCGCGAACACGACCCAGAGCACCGAGATCACGTTGACGACCACACCCGCCCTCCCCAATCCAAACGGTGCATCCGCGATCCCTTTCCGTCCTTCGGCGAGCGATATCGCGACTGGCAGCGCATACGACGCGCCGAGACACATGACCGCGACCCCAGAAAAGGCGTTAAAGGCCGTCGAAGAACCGAGGTAAATAAGTCCGAGGAGCACCTGGATTATCGTCGATAACAACAGAGCGTTCACGGGGACGTCAGTAAACCGGGTGCTGATTTGGCCAAAGTAGGCGTTGAAGGGGATCGCCTTGTCGCGCGCAAAGGCCCATGTTGCGCGCGATGCTGCGCAGGAGATCGAGATGGCGCAAAACATGCCGACGCCAAAGACTAGATAGATACGTAGCGTCAGGAGGGTCCTTTCTTGAAGAGTGTGGTGCGAGTGAAGACGTACTGATGAACCACTGAGGGGGAGAGGTGAACGATGTTACGAGGGTCATCGCAAGTTGGTCGATGTAGCACTCACTAATCCAAATCCACCAGCGTTAGAACCCATGATGAGCGTGAACATGACGCCCATCGGTTGACCAGAGCTAACTGAGCATTTGTGTGTGCGCGCTTAGGGACGACCAGAAACGCAACTCCACCATATAGACACACCTTGTAATAACGTCGTGATATCGGGTAGCGTGAAGAGTAATGGAAGGAGAAAAACGACGCCTGCGGTCGTTCCAATCGGTACCGACAACCAAATCGCTCTCGGAAGGATCACAGAAGGGTTCTGCACCTCTTCCGCCATGCTCGTAACTATCGCAAGTACTCAGATGGATGACGAAAGACATGACTTGATCTGCGCTTACTCATACCGACCGCGGCGTACACGTAGGCTGGGTAACCCAGAGAATGAGTAGAGTATATCAAAGGAAGATGCGACATACCGGGCTATCATATCCACGTCCGACAGACGCATGAACTCGTTTCCGTCATTTACTTGAAACAGAGAATCGCTTACCGGAAGTAGACCGATGAAGAAGGACCAGCCAGGGGTCCAACCAGAAGCAGGCTCGAACCCACCCAACGCAAATGCTGCAGAGTGGCGACCTGCGGCCGCTTTTGCGGACGAACATATCAGGATTACTGTTATCATCGCGTGAGATAACGCATAATGAGCCAGGCGACACATCTCTTACCGATGATACCAAGGGCAGTCCAACACGCGCAAGCAATCTAGATGACAGTCATTTGCGTACGTGTCAGAAAATGGTCGAAGCGTCACATACATCAATGCTCGGGAGATACTTGTTGAAGAACAAACAAAATCCGCATGAAACAGCGGTAACAGCCAGGAAAATCACGTCTAGAAAAAGGATGAGTTAAGGAACTAGACTTTGGATCGGGAACATACATGTTTCCCATGGAGTTGCTACCCAGTCGGGGTGGTAAATGCCTGCACCTGCAACGACCAATTGAGCCGTTCCTTGCAAGATGAACGCCATGAGTCTATGCATTTCGCAAGACGAGAGCATAGAATACCAAACGTAACGCTCAACGTGATAGTCCAATTTCCGACCACGTTGAGCCATCCGTCGATCCAGGAGAAAATAAGCTTGTAACGTGGTGGGGCCAAACGATAACACCAATAATATGCGCCTGCCGAGGTCGGATATTTGGAACAAATCTCGGCCAGAGAAAGTGCAAGCATCTGAGTTAACACGGAAACAATGATCCATCTGGAGCGCGCGTCAATGTGATATCCACGGGACAGTTCGGAGCTGCTAACCCCCAAAGAATCACCGCTGGGCCACCTGCGACGAGAGACGTGGCGATCGGAGCAGACAGACCGAAAGCTTGGTTCGTGTCAACATGATACACATCTATGCACCACTGCGGCAACTTACGGACTGCCAGGATGGCTGCAATCACTAATGTGTCAGCTCCTGCACGAGACCGGCTGCAGTGGCAGACGAACCTAACGTCACTGCAGACGAACAACGACAAAGAATAATAAACACAAGAGCGAGACACCGCTCGTCGGATGGGACTTACTGAACAGAATGTGGAACAAGCCACGGGTCTGCGGACGAAATGTCTTCCAGACCAGCACGAGGATTTGAACTCGGCGATGATACGCACCCTCGTCATTTCTTGAGTGTATCCGAGCTTTTCCAGCCCTTCGCGAGCAGCCAGGTCCATGTCGAACATGTCTTTCGTCTCCATGGCGGTCCGCCGATGCTAACAAGGTGCAAAGAAGACCTAACGATGGTCGACCCGAGGAAGAACGAGCTTATCTCCGCTCTACAACAGGACTCCCACGATGATAAGAGCATGTAGTAGCCCGCAACCACCTCTTATCGGCGTGGTCGTCGGGTGGATGATATTGAACACCTGATCCACTCTTTCCCCCACGCCCGTCAGGACCGCGAAACCAAGTCACTATCCTATTTCCAAACTTACCTCCTAACATTGCCTTTTGAGCTTTGACACGACTGTCCTGCAGGTCATCACGGTCTCCGATGTCAGCGGTAACGTGCCACGATCGAGAATCCATAGGCACTCACCAAATCGACTGGTCGTTACGACCGGCTCGGACGAGGCACCACCGCCATACGTAACCTGGACACCCAACACTGAACAGCATAGGGCTCGGTGATCGAGAACAACCTTTATTTTACTCGCTCGTTCCTTTAAATTCTTTGGTTATGGCGCCACATGCTTCTATGACCAGATATGGTAAGCATTGTTGAAGTGTCAAGCTTAAGTACTTGGGCCCCTCAAAATTCATTTCCGTCCGTCCGTTTTGTTTTTCCTTCTCGATGCAAGCGGGGTCGAGGACGAGCGTAAGATGTGCTTATGAAGGCGAATGGAACTTTTTCATGCGTAGTTCTCGGTATCAAAAAAATATCCATTTACTGCCCGGTACGGTGGTACGTACTGACTCCTCCCTCTAACCTCAGTCCAACGAGTGTCAAGCATCGATTGGCCATACCACGAAACCAGCTGCAACACCCGCACCGCCAGTACCACCTCAAGAATCCCGTATATCACCCTACAAAGTCTTTGGGGTCGCTTTCGCCTGCAACCCCGATCGAGCGCGCGGCGCATGCCATCTATACATACGATACTTACTCAGGGCGTTCTCTTTCCGTTACTTAGATTGACTATCCTCTTGTTCTCTTTCGGGCATCTCCCTGACGAATCAGATCCTGCCTCCATGACACGTGACCCCCAACGGACTGGACAATATCGCCGCACACTTGCTGACGCACCTGAATGCGGGTCATCCAGGAGAAAAGTGCGTCTCCAGTCTGCCCCACCGTTCAATTGATGTTGCGTCTAGATGACAGAGGGCCGGTTACATAGACGGTATGCCCCGTGTCTGCATTCTGTTGAATGACCAGCCTCGGCGAATATTGTTGAGGTGACTGTCATATGTCAAAACGGAGAATCACTCAGGCTCTCTTTCGAAGCAATCGAAAGTACGTCGACCACCTCCACGGCATGTCTTGCAATGGCGTACCTCCAACGCGCCTAACGAATTCTGCCGGCTTTCAACGTTTCTGTTAAAGCTACAAAGAGATCTTGAGTGGCAATAAGACATTCTAGACAATGCCCATTCCCCTATGATATGACAATGGAACATTCAATATCATCACGGTGAGATTCCCATGGTGCACGTTGTAGTCACTCACGTTGTATCTCGAGAAGGTATCAAATGGACACTTTTTGGACACGCTCGAAAGTCAATATTTCAATCATCGCACAGTCGTGTGATCCCGTACTTGCCCACCACATGCTGCAAAGGTTATCTCCAGGAACAGTTTCGAGTGGGATTCCGGCGATGCGTGTCCACACATCCCTCCCAACCCTACGTATATGACACACGGGGCAGAATCTCCCGCGAGGACATTAAGGCGCCGACAACTTGCGAACATTCAGTATAGATACGGTGAAAGTTGGATGGCTCCTGAATAAGCTCTACTGAACTCCCCCACCAAGGGAAGGTATTTGGCAAGCACCGCGCGACGCGAGGGACAATGGGGACAGGGTGGTACTTAGCTCCAGGTCTGTACGAAAAACGCCCCATTCGGCCTCACCTGCCATCACGTCAATCGTGCAGGGAGTCCCGAGTTTATCATGATAGTGTCGTTCCATTCGTAAACGATTGGGTTTGCTGATTGCGGCGCGATATCAAATATTGAGTGGGAAAGATATAGGTCGACTGCGGGTGCGCACAGGGCGTTACACGACGTGGGAGCCCAAGTACGTCGCGTCACGGCATCTCAGGCTTCTCTCGAAGTTGAACTCAATGGTCCCTTGGGATTAATTTCTTCAGACAAGGTCGTCGTTTTAAAAAGCTCTCTCATGCTTTGAGGTTACTAGAATCGAGACGCCTTCGCCACCGTCAAGGGATCGCATGTTTGATGTGACAATCCGGCGGATACGGAAACGAGCACACACAGATTAGGTTGAATCTGTGAAGATCTGTCGCGTGGGGACGGTTAAGGGGAGATATCAATTTCTTTTTCTTTCTTTCTTTTTCCATTTCACAGGAGAGTTTTGCATGACCACGCAAGCTACTATCTTAAGACAAGGCGCCTCAGCCGCGCCTGCCAAGGCATACACAGTACTTGGCACTCAAGGTACGGGTATAAACAAGATCCAGGGCGCTGCGATACACTCGGAAAATTGAAGCTCGAACTTACATGATACGTCGTCAAACTGAGAAGGGTAATGAAACATTCATTGCCAAAGATGACATTTCTCAAGTATTGTCCTTGTGGAAAATAACCGATCGCGTTTCAAACACTCGTCACCCAGGGGTGGGATCCGGGGCGTCTCTGGAACCATTTCATTATCATATCGTCTAGATCTCAGCTTGGAATATCAGCCACGAGTTTGATATTTGACAGAACGGCCTTTCTGGTTGGAGTTGCTGACCCTACGACAGAAACATCCGTCCGTCCGTCGGGCTCCGTTCCCCAATTTTGGTGATCTGGCTCATCTAGCGAAAAGGTGTTCGCGACGTTGTCATGAGCTTTGGAGGCATCACGTGTACGAAACGGCCATACATAAAACCCCCCAGGCGTCCGAAAGCTCGGAATCCATCCGCCATCTGTACTATACTTCCTTGCCTGCAGTAAGCATGTCGCTCAAGGCTCCTATCCTCCTTTCATCCATTTGGCTCTTCAACGTATCCTTCATGTCCCCTAATGCACCTCCCGACGAATCTGAGCGTGTATATGGTGCCTTCTACGAACGCATATGCCCAGCCGTCTTCCCAATTGCGTCTAGGGTATGATTTCCCACCATGAACGTGCGATGTGCGATAACTAGAACTGACCACGGTACACAGCTCTCTGCATCCCTTCCTTGCATCGCCGAGTTGGCCGTCGCACTCGCGGTCAACTACCCTTCCACGTTCTCCTCGGAGGCGCTCTCTCGGTTGGTCCTCTCTGGCCAACTACCCACCTCCAGCGTCAACCGTTACTTTTTCGTCGGATCCGTCATCGCCGCTATCGGCGGTCTGGGACGTATCTGGTGTTTCCGCACCATGGGGCGCTACTTTACGCATCAGCTAGCTGTTCGAAAGGATCACAAGCTTATCACTACTGGACCTTACGCGATCGTCCGACACCCGGGGTATCTGTTCGGAGCACTGAGCGTGTTCGGCATGTCCCTCATCATTGCCAGCCCCGGCTCGTTCACGCACCGCTGTGGCTGGCTCGGCACGGCGTTTGGCAGACTCGTCATGGGAGTCTGGGGGGTTCAAAACGTGTTAGGATGGGTGCTCAGCTATGCACGGTGTCAAAGCGAAGACGCACTCTTGCGGGAACACTTTCGAGAGGAATGGGATAGTTACTCACAAAGGGTGAGATATCGAATGATTCCTGGCGTGTACTAGGAAAGGTGGAATTGGAATTGGATGTAGTTTATGTATGGACGACAGTTGTTTTAAATGGATACCTCCCCAGGTGGATAGACGACCGACGTATGACCTAGTATGAGTTAGTTATGGCGTTCAAGAGGACCTGTTTGACGTGGCAGGTACCTTCTGTCATCGTAATGTCAAGCCGGCGGCAAATCTGCGACATCCGCTCTGATCGCTTTCGAACGAACAATAGCTCACCATGTCAGCCAAACAAAATCTAAAACAACCCAAGTGAGGCAAAGACACGCATTTTGCGGCACCGGTAACACTCCCAGCCCAGGTTGTGTGTGGCAAACTGCGGCTTGTGCAAATGGAGACCGGTTCCGCGTAGCTGGGAGCATTCCGGTTCGCTTGCCACAACGTTGCCCCGTTTTGGCCTTGCAAGTCGGACGGTCTAACACCTTCCTTCCTTTCTTGCCTCTCTTACATTTCCATCATATCGACAAGTCGTGCCTTGTATCAAGCTGCCACGTTGGCACAGTGTTTGCATGTCCGATTCTCGGGCGTATCCCATCATTACATATGTGACACACTGCGGCCGAGGACCGAGGTGTCAACGGTTTGAAGTCTGAAGCCCTGACAAACGATTCCGTTGACAGTGACGCTGTTACTTCATAATCGTTGAATTCTGTCAATTGCTAAAATTCGTGATCTTGCTGTGATAGCGACTTTTATTTTTGCTGCAAAGGTACGCATGGCCCACGGGCGCTTCGAATTCGTGTCAGCTTGTAACTTATTATCGGGCCTTCGATGCTCTTCTTATTCTCAAAGGTACCGCTCATAATGTGGCTATTTCGCCCGGTGTTTTGGGTTTCTGGTGTGGTTGTTCTTTGGGCGGATTGATGGTCGTGCCTTACATTGGTGTTGGCATTTGAACGTCATGCATCATATTTGTACCCGGTGAGCGCTGAAGAATGAATATTGAATAATTATTGAATCATGAGCGCGAGCTTGCTTTCGCGGACAGTGTTGACTCTCGGGGTACCTGGGATTAAATGTTCGTTGAGGGGTGCCTGTGCCATTGCTGCGAGGGACGCCCACTTCCGGCTCGCTGTGCCATGCCCTCACCCCCGGCCCGATGTACGGTGTTATCTACTTAACATCGGCGATTGGCACCCTGTGGCAGAACTGTCAACCGTCACGGACACGAAAGATTGGCATTTTGCAATGTTGCACATGGGTTGGAAATGTCCAGGTCCTTGGTGGGCCCCAACTGCGGTGAAGCTCATCGCGCGCCCATCCATTTAACTTGTCAGGATTTCCTTGTGGTCCGCAGGGGTGATTGGGGATGATGAAATGGATGAACCCTTACATTTTCTACCGCCGAAGCTACGTGTTTCTTTGACTGCGGTGACTCATCTCAATACCGCTCAATGAATCCCAGGCTGGGCTGCAGAGCACTCATCAAAGTACTCTACTACAGTATTTGTCACGATCACGACCTTACGACCAGCCACCAACACCCGTGCAAACCCGTACACCATCTGGACGGGTATCTGGTATCTGCAACGTGTCAACCGTTGGATCTGTCTAGGTCAAAAACACTCCAGCCCCCTACGTGCGTATGCTCTAAGGCTCCTTGTTCACAACTTTCCCGCGACTACACTCGTCGTGGGCCCACAAGGACTCGGGAGGCCCTCAGGAAGAACTCGGAAGAGCACGTAGCTGGATGGGGAGGACGGAAGGAACCGTGTGCTCCGCGTCCGTCCGCTGGCGAGATGGGTGGATTTCGACAATCTTGCTCTTTGTGATAGGCGGAATCTTGGACCTCTCTGTCCTTGGAACGAATGCAAAGAATTGCTCATGTCAAGTACATGATCCTATGCAAATGCATTGCCGTAAATTACTACCTGCTGCTGTGGGTACTTGATTTTGGGTAACAGTGCATGGGGAAAATACCTACGCACCGGAAGGTACTAGAAGCACTAGGCAGGTATGTTGCTTGTGCGAATACTCCTCACCATCTCGTGAGTCGTGCTATGCCAGAGCTGCTCGACCACAGCCCAGATGACCAGACTCGTCTGTCATATTGTCATAAAATCTTGAGGTGATCTTGTTTTTGTGCATATCATCCACAGCCACACTGCCCAAATTCCCAATGACTGGATGGAACCCCAGGGGCATCCTGAACAAGCCTTCAAGCTCATTCAGGATACCCCTGGAGGTGGAGTTCCAATGCACTGCGTTGGAGGGCAAGTGCCTCATCAAGGTCAGAGACCCTTCCGAGCTGGTTGAAACGGCGATAATCGCGATATTGCCCGGTGAATGGGCTCGATGAGGATGCTCCTGCAGGCGAAGCTCCAATGCGCTGCGATTGAGGGGAGTGCCTCGTCGAGGTCGGACAGCCACCCGAGGTGGTAAGTTGGTTAGAGGCAAGTCGCGATGTTGTCCAGTGAAAGGGCTCGATCAGGATGCCCCTGCGGACGAAGGTCCAATGCACCGCGCCAGAGGGCAAGTGCTTCCTCGAGGTCATTCATCTCTCCTCTTCGATTGTACCGGTCGCCGGGGCGTAAAGGAGAAAGACCACGTAGCAAATCGGCTCGACTGGGATGCCCTTGGGTGTGGACTTGTGATTCATTGCGGCAGAGGGTGGTTTGCTCGTCGGATTCCGAGTCAGACATTGGAGCAAAGCAAATGATGTGGATTAATTGTATTCTGTTCGAATGTTAAGTCACTCCAGCTAGTAGCTAGTCTTTCGAATCGCAGGCATACCTCTCGTGGGGTTTTTTTCGATGCGGACGGTGGTCGCCAAGGGTGAGAGAGTGGACGAGCACTGCATGCGAATCAGGAGGCGACTGGCGCCCGTAGCTTGAGAAAGCCATCTTGTTCGAAATTAAACAGAATAAGGAGCTCATGTAGTGGAAGAGACACTGAATAAAATACGCGTTCCCTTCTGGTCCCTGGAACCTGAGATGTGTGGCCATGACGACCGACCTGGATTATTTCAGGCTGCCAGCACCGACGTTTGCGCTAACACTAATCCTGGCTATGTATCTGTGAGGGCTAACGATACTCTAGTACTGATGCTTGTCGACTCATAATAATCAGTGCTGGCACGGAGGGATCACGCCGAGCGGTGGGAGTCGAATTGGAGACTTTCCACTTTTAGGCATGCGGCGACCGTCATCCACTTCCAACGTTCCCCAAGTTGTGCATAATCTACAACATCAACAGACCGTGACGCCCCCCTTCTGTGAACAGCCCCACCGATTCCCAGTAATCCACCCACCGTGCCGCATCCACAGCCGAGAGCGGGATGAGATGACGCACCGTCTTACTCACCCGCTGTGCAACGTCCGTCGCAAACCTCGCCGAGCCCGCAACTTCAAAATCTTCTGATGTAGCATCCGACGAACTCGACTGACGACGCATCGTCGCGTCGCCTTGTGCCAAGGTGCGCATGAACCCAAGGAGTTTGATGGCAGGCTAGTCACCGTGACGGTTTGTCGTGAAATGACAAAGATTGAAAACGAAAAACGAAAATGAAAGGCGTCAGCGGCCAATGTCATCAAAGGAACTTGCGCATGCGACTGACCACGCGTCGGATATCTTCCTCGCTCGCGTTGACTGCGTGTTTTTCCAGTCTTTCCACCCACTGGGTGAATGGGATCAACGGGAGAGGGGACGATGTCAGTTGCTTCTGGTAAACAGCATCGCTGATAGGCTGTACGACAGACTTCCATGCGATGGGTCGGGGATGCACCAAGTTCATGACGTGAGGGGGTTCCTCGTCTGCGAACGCAACGTCCAGTATCGCATCAGACACAGCGTGCGGAGGAAGCCATGACGTGACCTTTATGCAACGTCAATCAAAAAAAAAACAGAGGCAGTTTATCCACTTACCCCATGAGCTTCGGGAAACGCGCCCAAGGTCACGCTTGACTTGACGATGATGGGAATCCATTCCGTGGTCGACCACGCTCCCCGTGATGCACCGCCCGTGATCTGCCCGATCCTGAACGACGTTGCAGGTAGACCGCTCGCCGCAAGGATCTACGAACAAGTATATGTAAAACGTGAGGATCGTGGCCAACGACTCGGATCAAAAAAATACGCACCCGCTCAGACACATACTTGCTCGCACCATAGCCGGGTCCCACAGCAACCCGTGCGTCGAATTGCACCTCTTCCGGAAACGGCTCATTGCATTTATCCCATCCCTGCGCCGACGCTACAGACGACGTGAACAAGAACCTTGGCATGGATGCCCGCTTCGATCCACGCGCGAGGTCAATCAAGTTCCGCGTCCCCTTCACGTTCGGCTCAAAAGACGACAGCGCAAGATTAAAATCAAGCCGCCACGCATTGTGGACGATCACCGTCACCGAATCGCGGATCTCGCCGTACGTCCGAACGTCGAGCGACAGGTTGGGTTGAGCCAAATCGCCCTCGACGTGGATCAGCTTTGACGAATCGAGAACGGCGGTGTCGAGCCCGCGATCGGCGAACGCGGCGCGCTGTCTCTGCTTGATCGTAGTACTGGAGTTGGAAGGCCGGTTGAACGCATACACGACGGAGACGTCCTCGCGGCTCAACAAGGACGCAAGCAGATACGAGCCCAGCCCGCCCGTCGAACCGGTCAACAGAATGACATGGCCGCGGTGAGTTGTACCGGGCCAGGTAGTGACTCCCTGTGCAACATCGCTAATCCTGTCTTCCAAGCCGATAGAGTACTTTGCAATCATATCCTCAATCTCTACTTTAGGATCTGCAGCAGGAGAAGGGGTATCATTGCCGGCCAGAAGTTGAATCAAATGCCTGGCAAGGAGTCGAAGCGTGGGGTTTGAGAAAATGATGTTCTGGGTGATCCGAGACGCTGCTGCTCGAATCTCCTCACGCGAGCACGCGGCGAGTGAGCCGATAATGCGATTCTTGAGGAAGGTCGAGGACAAGCTGTGTGTATGAATGAGTCAAGGTCGCACGATGGGGGCAAATAAACACACCTATCGAATCCCTGTTCAAACACATCCAGGGCGACTTCAATGGGTTTACCCGCGTTGACGGCCGTCGCATGCACCATTAACCAGTTCTCAACCTCTATTTGAGACCAGGTCGGAGGCAGCGGGACATCGATTCCAGCTTTGGAACTCGCCTCCACGGAAGCATACCTACGTGGTTCCGTAACCATAAGGACGGACGGACGGGGATGAAGCAAAAAGGCTCAACGCTTACAATGCATCGATCTCCGATTCATACAGTGCCATCGTCGCCTTCTTAATCACCGTCCCTTTTCCGGCGCGTAACATGGGTTTATCCTGACTCGTCACCAAGATCATCTCTTTGAAGATCCGGCTGAACGTGGGCGCCTCCGTGTTGGCTTCCTCAACTTCTCGCCTAGCAAATGGTCTCAGCTTGGGCTCGGACGATGAGAAGGGAAAGGAAACCCAGGCTACACACCAAATCTTGTTCCTCAAGTCAGCGACCTGTTTGTCGTCCGTGATGTCAATCGCGTACTTTGGCCTGGGTTCCACGAGCACCCCTGGCTGGTTACGGCCGCGTCCAAACATGCAAACGCCAGAGAGGATGGGACTCGCGCCGATCGCGGTTTCCATCGGTGCCGGAACCGTCTTTTCTCCAGAAGAATGAATCAGGACGTCGTCGAGCCTGCCAACGCTACACGCCATACCGTCCCCATGATGAGTGCGATGTGAGTCCAGAGCCATGTGTAGCAGACATACATTTTATACAACCCCTCAATGGTAGGATGTTTGACGAATACATCTGCGGTCGCGTAGCCTCTCACATCTGGGAGATTCTCGAGGGAGGGCTGGTGCGTCGAAGAGGTCTACGGAAACATGACCGTTAAGGATCAAAGATCAGTTTACCCAACTGAGCCCGTGAGTTCCCAACGAACACGCACCAACATTTGACACTCATACGTGCCATCACCCTGCGACACCCAACGTGGGTTCTGATTCGGCCCAAATCGTATCCACTCCCAAAGGCGCTGCTCAGCAGGATTCCGAAATACATACGTGAGCGGGCCAAACTCCGTCCCGCCGTATAAAGACACAAGATTGACGCCAGCAGCTACCAGCGCGTCCCCCGTCTTTTTGGAGAGAGGTCCACCCGCGAAAGCCTAAGAGGGGACATGTCAAATTTGCATGACGACGCGAGAGAGGAACAAGCTTATACGTGCCACATATTCCAGAGAGCTGAGAACGTCGACGACTTGTACAGAAGTAACCCATTCCTCCAAGAACGCAGGCACGACGACGAGCGAGCTCGATTTGGTCAACTGAACGACCTCGATCGTATTCTGTGGGTTCGGTATGATGGGAGCTATGGTTGTATCGTGATATGACGTCGGGGGGTACACGGCTATACTCTTGAGCGAGGTGGTGGGATAAAAGAGCTGTGAAAGTACGCCAATTGTATGGAATGAAGGGAGAGAAGCGGCACCAATTGTAATGTGTTTTGGGAAATTGACGTGCTCCTGTATAGACGCTGATCCCGAGTGAGATCAGATGGACGTTACGAACCAAAGGAACACGTACGCATGATGCACCAGTGAACAGCGTTCAGGTTCGTCATCGGGATGGGTTTGGGGAATCCCGTGCTCCCCGACGAATGTAGGTAAAATACAATATCGTCTTTGAGAGGGCGTTTTTCCGCTCCTGGATAGGGCAAGAATGGGGTGCTCTCCGTCTCCTTCCCGAGTTCGGGATAAGCATACGCGAGGGTGGGCGGATCCTCTATCTGAAGCTTGGCGAGTGCTGTTCTGATACTGTCCAAAAGAGGACTCGGCGAATGGCGCGTTGCAATCAAATGACGGCAACCGGTCTTTTGCATCATATTCACCACAGCAGCTGATGAGTTGCGAGGGGACATTGGGAAGGGCTTTAAAAATGACGAGATCAGAGAATCCCTGAATTATTCTGAGGTGAAGTGGGTGACGCACGATGAGACCGGCATAAATCACGCCCATCGTTAGTGCCTGGTATAGGATGGTGTCGCAGTTGACTATGATACCGACGACGTTGTTGTCCGGGCCTTGACGGTTGGGGCGGACGGCATGGGCGACACGCTGGCATGCGCGGTAGAATTCTAGATGGGAGATGTGGTGGAGGTCATTGATATGCTCGTCGTGGAAGGTGTAGAAAGGGTGACTCGGGTTGTTCTTCGCATTAAACTCGACCATCTCTGGCAGAAACAGAGATCCGTCTAGGGGAGGGTAGGATACACCATAACCATAAGGGCTCTGCTTGAAGGAAGTCGCAGGTGCCATGTTCTGTTTTTCGAACGTTGATGGGATGCAATGAATAGGAAAACGGTCTGAGATGGCACGGCATTTATATAAGATCTAGCAAATCAACCCCTAAAAGAAAGAGGGGATCCTCCAAACCCGAAGCTGCTGAGAGCAAATGGGTAACACGCCACGGACAGAATTACCAGAGACACTCACTATATCTTTCATGATCACATCTGTATAGAGACTACCCAACACGTTGTTGGGACCTGAAAGACCGAAGTCAGTGAGTGGTGGTGGCTGTGCTAGCCAAGTTGCATTTTGCCTTATTGACCGTATTTTCGGGCTTTGCTCAACGAGTATGGCCGAGGATAGAGTGAACTCTGGAGAACATGTAGAGGAGAAGGCATCAAGTCATTTCGTACCTTCTCCAATATGTCCCAGCTGCCCTTCCCATCCATCTTGGCCTGAGGATGAGAACGATAGCACCACCTCTCGGAGCGACCCGACATAGCGCCATGATAGCGGCCAGCTCCCAATCACAATTTACGGAGAGAGCGACTGCCTCTCATGCCCACAACAAGACACCATCTCTTGTAGAAACGTGCATGGCAACCCTCAGTCACATCCTGAACGCGGCTGGAGGGATTGAATATTCTTCCTGTCGTGCGTTGAGCGATTTCCTCCGCAAGCCTTACGACGGACGGGCGCCGTCACCGTGCTGACGATGATCATTGGACAGGGTGCTATTAGCGACCTCAGAGTCGCGAAACAGCTCAAGGCTTTCTCGTTCACCAAAGGCGGCACTCATATGGTTCGTGTCTACGATGAAGCGTTAAGTGACAGTAGGGCGGATAACGGTGAAGCAAGTCCCACCCTTCATCTGTTGTGTTACGTGAAAAAAGTCGAGGAAACGAATGCTGTCGAATCCGATACTAATTGCCTTGATATGACGATGACCACACTGGATACGACAACAAGAAGCCGAACCGCGGACAGTCCTGCACGGATCGAATCGGTGAACAGAAGTAAAGAGCTTTCTGTTTTGGACCACGTCCCAGGAATGACAAGAGCCTTGGTACAAGAAGTTCTAGATTCGGAAGTGTAGAAATGATAGTTGGAAGCGACTCAAACATTTACATAAGTTCAAGTGACCTTCAACAAGTTTGCTGCGTTTTTGCCACGCTCTCGGTCCCAAGTTAGAGCTCTGGCACTTGCCAGCTTTCTAAGGGATTCTCAGCATAGATGTCTCGTCGAAAACGACAAAGAAAGAGGCCGACGCGCCTCAAGCTTCAGCAGTCGTCTCGTGACACTTGAAGGTAAGCTATCAGAAGCTCCGCATCTCGCCTGGGCGTTAGTACACATCTTCATTGCCCCAAAGTTGAAAGCCCATCGCGACTTGCGCCAGGAATTATCCATGCGAATCAATGTTGGCATCATGCATCATGATCCGCCTTTCGCATGTGTTTCGGCTCTGGACCATTATTGTCCAGTTCCTTGTGAGACCACCGTGGCCACGAATATAGGGTAGCGGTTTCCCTCATCGTTCCCTGCTTCGGATAATGAAATCCGCCTATAAAATCCTCGATAAGCCCCTTCCTTGACGTTCGTCTTTTGGACTGGCTTTGTCGAATCATGTCTGCCTTCGGGCCCCTCCAGGTCGAGAGACGGTGTTTTCTGTTCCTTTCTTCTGCATTTGCCGTAGTTGGCTTCTCCGTCGGTTTGAATGCCTTGGTCAAGTGCGCTGAAGCAAAGATGTATACTCCTAATACTGATTCACGACGTCAGAGCGAATCAAGAACGATATTACATCAACCGGGTAGTAGTTCCCCATGGCATCATCGACATCGTCATTCATGGTGAGCAGCCGACATCTGTCCCGGCTGATGTTGAACGGTAACGACGTCCGATAGACGTGTTCGCCACGGGTGCGGTCATCACCGCCATCTGTGCCCTCCTCGCCATCCTCTCAGGTATCTTCTGCGCATTTACGTGGCATCCCATCAAGCACAAAGTATCTTCCTTCCGAATCCAATCCTGGACACTCTTTTTTTGCGCCGCGTGGCTGTTTGCGACGCTTGTAACCTATGATTACTTCTTCGCCAATCGGTCGGCGCAGATCACTATCAATCTCCACGGCCAGCGTATCCCAGAGCCCGTTGTTCAACATCTTGCAGACTTCCTCGATTTCACATATGCTTATCAAGATGTGTACTTTTGTGCGTCTTGATTTTTGCTTTCCTGGCGTGGTCCTGTTGGGGACGCTGATTGACGATGTTTCATACGTTGTAGTGAGGTTATTGGCGGTGTTACCCTGGTTTGCATTTATCTTCGCTGTGGTTGCAGGCGTGGCGTTGCGCCTCGCTGCCAGCCGTGCAGCTGCATCCGCCTCAAATACCGAACAAGACGAAAATGTGATCGTGTCGGATCATAAATTCAAGCGTGAGATCATACTCAGAATCTCTATGGATTGCTATTTGTGCTGACTTGAGGAATAGAACATAACAAACCTCCGTGTTGAACTCGATGATTTTTCTGTTGCTCCTCTGAGCGGAAAATCGAGTTGGATCGCGGTGTTGTATTTGACTGATATCGCTGGGACGTTCAAGGAAGTGACGTGGCGTCCTGTACATGCTCGTGTACTTTCCGAGCTCTCAATATGCATCGGTTTGCCATTCGAATATTTGCAGAGATGTTGGAATCTCGATGGATTATCCTCTCTGACTCGATTTCTCTCGATTTGGTGGTTATATGGATCATTACAGGCTATTTATGCAGTGGTTTGTTCTCTGCCTTTGGAACCTCCGAACTTTTGAACAGGAGCCGCCTAAATTGCAACTGATCGAGGTAAGCCCTCTATAGTACGATTTCTTCAAGATCGTATGCAGATCCAGATCTTCAACAACAACCCCAGGGTGCATCCATCTCGGGACGTTTACTTGCTCACGAGCTTGTCTCGAAGGATAAGATTGAAACAGTGTTGCGCCATCTTTAAAAGCATACAACAGTCGTTTTCGCGGGATATCGTCCACAAGTCCCAAAACGTTGGAAGAGTTTTAGTCTTCAAGTCACCTGCAAACGACGGGAGCTACCTCCCACTGCAGGAGTCAGCTGCGGACTTGGATCAGATCGGGAGGGTAATCCAAGAAGAGTAAGACTAGCAAAATAAGGGAGGTAATCTACAAGAGTAGGAGCATCCCAAAGCAAAGTTAGAAGAATTTCTAGCACGATGTATTAAAATATACATACTCAGGCGGGATAAGGTGTCGTGCATACGCCATGATAGGCATCACCACACTGCATGTTCAGATGCGAGAATGTTCCACTTCAGCAGTCATGAAGAAACGAACGACAACGAATGATTAATTGACAGGTACACTACGATGAAAGCGTCAACGACATAAGCATATTGTGTGGGACGTGGAGGGTATCTATCTATCTATCTAACGAGCGTTCTTGGTCATCTCTGACACCGCACCGAGCAAACTATTACCAGTGACAGCATACGACAGCAAGGATTCCAAGCAGACAAAGGTGCAGACTGTATTGCCAGGTCATGTCATTATTATCTCATGCTCATGCAAGTAACGAGGAGCGCACCAGCGATCAGCGCGCCGACACAGGGTAGGGCGTGCGCAAGTCCAAAGGGCCCGTTGATGCCCCCACCTTGACTTGTGCCTGCCAACGCATCGGCGATACCCTCATGTCCCTTGGATGTGGCCGGCGCGGCTGGGTCGACGATTGCAGTATGGTACAATCTAGTCCGAGCCGTCGTCGGGAACGTCGTCATGGGTTGATCCGACTCGACGAGTGCTTGGTCCGAGAGGAAAACGAGCGCCGCGCCGGGGGCGGGAACTTTGACATCGCAAACGTTGTTAGTTTGGTCACAATCAACGGTCTGAACATCAGTGACCCCGACAGGTCGTCCATCCGAGCTAAAGACATCGCCGAAGGTCTGGCCAGCCCACGTGATATTGTACTTCTGTGTGACGGATGATGCTGAGAGGTATCTGATGCAGACCTAAGCGGCGTACGGGAAGAAAAGTACCAAACCTTACTTGACTCTAACTTGGGATGGGACCGTCCCACCGATGGAAATGCCAGCTGTGTAATCACTCACCCCAGAGTTGTCGTCGACAAAATTTATCAGAGCAATACGGGTTGGCTGTCCATTCTCGTAAATAGCATAGCCTGGAGTGAACTCGCTGCCACCGTTCATCTGGAGGTCCAGAACTTGCGATTGGTTGGAAGGACCTAAAGCCTCTGCAATAAACAGGGAGGAATAATACACAGGTCCGATGGTCCATTGATGGGACGTCGAATGGTTTGTGACCGGTGCTATATCCGATTTGAATCATCCGAGTCCTGATACCGGAAAAAAGAAGCTTACGGGTGAAAGGCTAAGGGAGCAGCATCAGTAAGAAAGAAGGGGACAAGAAGAAAGGAAGATACCTACATTGTAATGGTCACTTTGACCGCCAACATGGAACATTGCATGAGTGAAGTTCACGTACGCCATTTGAAGGCCATAGTCAATGGCCCACAGGGCTGCTGTGAAACTATCACTTAATCCTGGAAAACCACCGCACGATGCTGTGTTAGTTTCCAACATCATGAAAGGCAGCCCCTCTGTCTGGGCGTAGGCAGTGGAGCCAAGATACTCTGAAACAATTTGTTGCCCAGATTTATGTGTCAAAAAGGAGGGGAGCATCTCCTGGGCAGTGCGAGGCGTGCCAGTACCATATTGTGCGTAGCAGTTATCAGTTGCGTAACTGGGACACACATCACTATCTCATTTGAATATCGCTGAATAGCGACCTAACATACCGTTCCACAGCCAGCGCAGCCAGGTTCCGCCTGAAATCGGTAACGAAACCGGTACCCCACATATCTTCGGGTTTCCAATCCCCCGCCAGGTTCGGGCCAATGAGAAGACCTTTCTCAGGGATATTAGAATCAGCGTTGATGGCTTGGATGATTTGTCCGAATTCATTCTTATAATCGTTAGGGCCATAGGTCTACGTCAAGTGTGTTGTTGGTCTTTTGTGGAAACGAAGGTAAGCTACTTACGCTCGATCGATGACCGTGTCGCGAGTAAAGATCTGGTTCGTAACCTGCCTATATGGCTATTGATATATGTGTCACTGTCCCAGGTATGGTGACCCTTACTTGCAAGCCAACCAGATAATCACCAAGGATCGATTCTCCGACTTCTGCGACTTGGAGGCGCCAATTTTGTGTGTCATTGAATGGGAGACCTGATTATGTGGATTAGCCGACAGGACCACTGTTGAACGCGAAACCTACCCAGGTACCAACGAACGTTAGTGAGTGAGGAGATTTGCGCCATCATCTCGATCATCTCAGTGGTGAAGGTCAGCGACGGTGTATCAGTCTATAAGGATGATGGTTAGCAGGGACCGAACCAAGCTCTTCAATAAGGGATATAGAATGACCGGATTAGAAGATATGTTGTAGTATTTCTGGAGTGCAGAACCGTCTGGAGTGGAATCAACCAGGGTAGCGTAATCTTGTGTGTTACCGCCGACACGCACATGGACACTGCCAGCACGCTCTCTGATGTTGGCCATCAGGTTGAGGAATGGTACCTGCAAGAATGAGCTAGGGTGGACTGACGTCAGACTAGCGGTTGTGCGTTGTAATGTGATGAAATGAGATCACCTGTTCGGACCGACTGTAGCATAACCGTCAATTACAACTCATGAGCAACCAGTGTCCGAGCTAGCACTTACGGACTTGTGTGGCAACACTGAGTTCTATGCTGAACCCAAAGAAGGAGCCCTGGTGAGATATCGAAAGGCCAGGGACCGTTCCAATCTGAAGTTGCACGCCAAAGGACGTTGGTGGGGTAGGATTAGGGAGAGGAGGGGGTGTTAGGATGACATCATCGGAGCTGGCGGCACGGGTAGAAGACGGAGAAGGAGGTGTCACTACTCCATAAGGTTGCTGGACATGAGGGCCGTAGAAAATGACGGACGCGTGTGCGATGCCGATCGCTAGTAAAAAAGAGTGGACGAGGAGCACATGCATTCTTGTTGAATTGCCTACGGAGACTCGAACGTTAACACTCGAAAGCTGATCAGCGAATGAACTTCTTTGGGTTACTTACAACTCCTCTAATAGTCTATAAAACGACGGACACCACCTGTCGGTGAAGGAAGAAACCGAGAGTGAGGAGCTGGACGGCGTCAACGACTAAGAATCCGGACGAAAAATGACGTTATAGTAGTTGCAAATTGGGAAAGGTCGGACTGACTTCCACGTACGTTTTCTATGTAACCTACGCGGTGGTACCTAGCCTTTGGACTAGCGCGCGCGCAACAGCATCGACATGTGAAGTACCACAGATCGCGCTAGCAAACGGAGGGCGGTGCCCGTCACCTGAAAGCAAGGGACATCCAGGCCAAGGGAGAAGGGCTGTCTTATCTAGAGAAAGCCATTGCTACACGACGTGCTGCACCGAGGTTTCTCCCACAGGCCGATCCACTTCGATCCTGGCCATCGACTAACCTTGCGGTTCATCTATCTACTCGGTTTGACCTGCCAGGAGTGATGGCTGACCTCGAGGAGGCCATCACGATACATCAAGGTGTCGTCGAGCAACCTAGCGGGTTGTCTCTACACCCGGTTCGAAAGGCTTGGGGCGACCAATGACCTCGAGGAAGCCATCACTCTCCAGAGGCGTGCACTGGAATTCTGCCCCGTTGGCCACCCTGGTCGGTCCATGTCATTGAACAACCTCGCAGGTTGTCTCTTCTGCCAGTACAGTCATGTAGGGGGGATGAAGGACCTTGAAGAAGCCATTGCGATGCATAGGAGCGCACTGGATCTTCGCCCCGTGGGTCATGCTGAACGCTCCACCTCACTGTACAATCTCGCGCTCGGTCTTTTCGCCCGATACAATCAACTGGGCGCGACAAATGATCTTGAGGAGGCCGTCACAATGTATAGAGCCGCACTCGATTTTCGCCCACACGGCCATTCTGATCGCCCCAGGTCACTGAATCCCCTTGCCATTTGTCTTCATTTACAATTCACCGAATTAGGCACGATGAATGACCTTGAGGAGGCCATCGCGCTGCATAGAAGCCGGACCTTTGTTCCCCGGGTCATCATCATCGATCCTCATCAATGACCAACCTTGGGGTATGTCTCTCCACCCGGTATAGCAAGCTGGGAGCGATGAGGCTATCACGATGCATAGAAACGCATTAGAACTTCACCCGGCGGGAAATCCCTATCGCTCCACGCCATTGCATAATGTCGCACTCTGCCTTAGCATCCGGTATGATCAGCTGGGGATGATGGATGACCTTGAGGAGGCCATCATAATGTACAGGGGTTCACTTGAACTTATGCAACCAGGCCATCCTAACAGATCTATGTTGTTGAACAACCTCGCAATTCGTCTCTTCACTCGGTACAAAGAGCTGGGAATGACGAGCGACCTCGAAGAAGCCATGTTGATTCATACAGAGGTACTGGAATCTCGCCCGTTTGGCATATAGATTGCGATCTTGTCGTGGGTCGTTTTCCGCTTCGTTACTGATGACCGTCCTCGGGCTGTCACCGTGCGCGATTGCTGTGATTCGGATGATGTTGTTCCCTCGATTGCCGACTCGGAGGAGTATTTGATGAACAAAACCCCAGGCTTCCCGGGTCACCGTTGTTTGGTCTCCGTCGGATATGATTAAGATTGCTGTCCCGTATCGGGTATTGCCACAGATGTGGCGTGCCTGTTATATAATCTGGAGCCGGCAGTGTGGAATTGCCGGTCGCGCTTGTGAGCAATGTCATCACACACATGCTCTGTGGCTTTGTTCCATTGCCAGTGCCTCTGTAATGGCATTAGATTTGAATGCGCAGACTGCCATTGATTTGAAGGAAGCTCGGAACAGGGTCTCCTTCGACCTGCAAACAATTCGGGACTATCTTTTCGGTGACTGCTCTGTGATCATTGACGTTCAAAACGATGTTTAACTCACATGGGATGATTCGACATAGCTGGCAGACGTAACTGGGAAAGTTTTGACCGAATCGAAAGCGTTCTTCGTAAGGAACCAGTGTTCGACAAGTCGTCCAGGTGAGATCAGCTACTTGATGATTCTCCGCCAGGCAGCTTAATGGCAAATTATGTATCAAGGGATTTCATTGGAAGAGTCGAGGCGTATAAGAGAGCTCTCGCCATCACAAAACGCCTGACAGAATTGCAGAGATTACATCGATGGACGTCGGAACAGACAGCTCAAGCCATGTCAATCCTGTCAGAATCACTCCCGATTACCTTGCACGACCTCGGTATGTGACAGCAAATTTCTAGTCCATACACCCGTTTACTCTATGCTAGCCTTTGAACCTGTCTTCGTCGGTCAGGGATCTGCTGACTTGGTAGATGAGTATTGGGAGCTCGTAGCTAACAAGGGAATACACGGGTGACTACATTTCTCTACGCACCTTTGTATCTTATTCTGAATGATCCCAGATGCTACCTCCAGACCGAGCTTGGTCACGGTACGAACGTCGCGAGGTTGGAAACAACAGCAACTTATCTTCCCGACGCCGAGGAATTCGAGCTCCATTCACCTACCCTGACTAGCACAAAGTGGTGGATAGGTGCCCTGGGGAAGACAGCCACACATGGAATCGTGCAAGCCAAGTTAATTCTGCCAGGAGGCAAGGACGTGGGCCCTCACCTCTTTCTTGTCCAGTTAAGATCATTGGGTTCGTTTCGAATTTGTGATCACTTTCATAAGGTCTTATATTGTCTAGAGGATCATTCTCTATGCTCGGGAATTACTGCTGGGGATATCGGCCCTAAAGCTGGGGGAGGTAATGGCCTCATCCATGTTGCTGTCCAAATTGATGACGCCACTTCCCAGGATCAGCCGCATTGGACAATGGATTCGCTAGATTCAACCATGTCAGAATACCCCGGAAGAACATGTTCTCGAAGTTCGCAATGGTTACTGAAGACGGTCGATATATTAAGCCTCAGAACCCGAAGCATAGTTTTGGAGGCGTATGTCCATCGTATTTCAAGCATGTTCACATACTCAATACTCGTACAGATGATGTATATCCGTGCGCGGTAACCAGATCGACTGTTGTGGCTTCTACTTCTAATCACTGCTTTTAGTATGGTGACAACTGCCGGTTGGACTCTTGCAAGAGGTATGCTCCCAATTCTTAGATGCTTTTTTCCACTTGACCGGAAGAAAAGGCATCACTATTGCGATCCGTTATACCACTGTTCGCAGACAAGGAGAACCCGACCATCGTGGATTAGAGCACCAAGTTATCAGATACCCTTCCACTTATTATCGCCTTCTCCCTATACTGTCGCGTTCGTATGTATTCATTGGTTTGGGTCGTCAAACGGTCCGTGTTTCATCGTTGAGAAATGTCTCTCCCTAAACATGTTTCAGATCAAATCCTTTTCCGCTCTGAGAGAGCGAATCGAACAAGGTGATTTGGGGTACCTTGCTGAAATTCATGCTATGCTTTGTGGTCTCAAGGTCCTGGTCTCCACTGAGACTATCGACGGTCTTGAGAACGCTCGTCGTGCGTTAGGTGGCCATGGTTATAGCATGTTTGCCGGGATTGGACGCCTTTATGCAGACTATCTTCCGGCCGCCACGTATGTTGATTCAACAATCTGACTCCTATTTCTCACCGTCTATAAGCTATGAAGGGGACAATTTCGTGCTGGATGGGCAGGTTGTCCGCGCGGCCCTCAAGTCATACAACCTCTTAACTTCAACTCCAGATCGTCCTTTGGATTTGCATTCAAATTATCTTCGTCTTCTTAACGGGGGCCGGTCGAGCCGACCAGTGATCAGCACAATGACGTGGCAGGACCATGCAGCGATCATACAACTCCTGGAGTGGCGTGCCGCGCTAGCAGTGCAGAGTACCGCGCGCAACTTGAATCATCCCGACGCCGGCATTAATCACAGACTATCAAAGGCTGTTACTGAGGCATTCGTAGCGACTCAAGTAGGCGATATGATTGCCGCCCTGGATCAACTGCCCCACAGAGAAAGTTGTGCTCTCCGAGATTTATATCTTCTCGTAAGTCCGAACGGTTCTGTCGAGCTCACATTCCTCATCACTCCGACCGCCATATTCAGTATTTACTGTCCACTGCGGAGGAGGCCCTGGTCGATCTCTTTACATTTGGGTTGTTGCAATATGAGGATGACCATACAGATCCAACACGAGACCTACGTGCAGCAATCGACGCTGTTTGTCTTCGTATCCTCCCTGATGCTATCGGGTTCACCGACGCATTCTCCTTTCCCGACTGGGCACTCGATAGGTTTTGTTTCATTCTATCTGATTGGTTGCATCACTTACTCATTCCCACACCCAGCGCGCTCGGTGTGTCCAATGGACGGGTTTACGAGGAACTATGGAAGCGTGCTCAGCTTGAGCCACTCAACCAGACAAACACCACTCCTGGATACGAAGTGAGAGTCTCGCGATCATGGTTTTGGTAGCACGTGCTCAATCAGTTTGTAGGACAGCCTCAAGCCGATGTTGGATGAGGGGAGGAGGATAGCAAACGTCGCAAAGAGTCGACTTTGAGGGATGGTGTCACATCATTTTTTCTTTTCTTTTCGGAGTGAAAGTCTCGCACGATTCGCCGTACGAGTGTGATGATCTCGTTATGTAACAGTAGCAACATGCGCCAAGTTCTTTGGTGGGACGCTGGCCAGCTGGGAATGTAGGACTGGACGCAGTTCCCAGCTATGGGAACTGATGCACGTCGGAAGGAAGGAAGTATATATAAGTACTTGGCAATCATGACATCCTGATGGAAATACCAGCTGTGTAATCGCTCAGTACTCACCCCGGAGGTTGTCGTCGACAAAATTTATCAGAACAATACGGGTTGGCTGTCTGTCCATTCTCGTAAATAGCATAGCGGAGGTCCGGGTCGGGAACTTGTAATTGGCTGGAGGGACCTCGAACCTCTGCAACAAACAGGGTGGTCCGATGGTCCTGGTATCGATGATTGAACGTTGAACCGTCGATTGGTTTGTGACTGGCGCTATACTTATCCGGTGTGAATCCTCGAACTGTGCATGATCTCCGGAGGACGGAGAATCATGATGGCGTTCATAAGTAGTTACAAATTAGGAAAATCCCCGTTTGGTGACTGTCAACCCGTGACGGCCCAGCTGAGGCTCATCAGGCCCAGTGAGTAAGTCCTCCAGAGACATTGCATTGTGTAACTTACATAGGGCAAGAGGTAGATCTCGGAACCATACCAGATGGCATGAAAGCTGGCCACGAACTCATAGGGAGGGGTACTATTTCCGTTTCTCAAGAGCGGCGCTTGAGTCTATACCGCTTGACCAGAGAATCTTGTTTATCCATGTAGGCGCGTAGTAGGTACGTATGGCCAGGCGAAAAACGCACAACCGCTTCGGGAAGCGAATAAATAATTGGGCACGATAGCATCCTGCTTGCTTTCATCCAAGATCACAATTCACACCAAACAACGAACCCTGTGGACAAATGTTGGTCATGCATACTACTCACTTTCCCTGCGTAAACGCCCGAAACCAGTCCCGCCCAGCCTCGAATGCTACCCTGGCGGCCTCCACGCCGTCGATCGGATGTGTCTCCTTCGGGAACACTAACATTTCCACCACCCGTCCTCTTCCCTTTAACACATGATAATACCCCCTTCCTTGCGTCGTCGGCACACGGAGATCGTCCTCGCCCAATAACAGCAACACTGGAGCCTTCACGCGATCCACGTGTGCGATCGGCGAGGCAGCATAGAGCGTGGCAAAGCTATCCGGGGTGACGTGCGTACCGGGTTCGAACGGAACTCCGAACTCACGGAAAGGCCAGTCGGAGATGTCGGAAGCGCAGAGCTCGCCGGCCGAGATGACGGGGTTGCGCAAGACTGTCGCGCTGAACACGTCGGGGTGTTGGCCAATGACTGACGAAGTTCGTTAGTGAGCTCTTTGAAGAGGCTGAGAGCAAGATTGGGGTTTTGAGACTGACGATGCGCGGCAAGGAAGCCCCCGTGGCTTCCACCTTGGACGACTTGTTTTCCTGGCTCAGACAGTCCGATATTGATGAGTTCCTCGACCGTCGCGATACAGTCCGCAACGTCGAGTGTCCCGCATTTCCCGAGAAGGTCTTGGATATATTTCTCGCCAAAACCCATGGAGCCAGTGTAATTCGGCAACGATATGGTATCTGGAGATCTGATTCAATCACGTGCCTGAATAGGTAAAACTAGTCAACTCACAGCCTTCAAGGGCGTATGCGAGAACACCTGGTGTGAAGGACGTAACATTGGTCGCGTGAGGTCCTCCATGTGGAATTGTCATGCAGACAGGTTTGTGTCCTTGCACCGACTCTTTCGAACGAATGACGATAGTTTCGACGGGATATCTTTTTGGAATGGGTATAACACATGCGTCAAGGCGATCAATAGCTTCCTGAACTGTAACTCAGGTCAGGGCTGGGAGTTATTTCTTCGCATTGTGTGATACGCACGTTTTGGAGAAATAGCTGGTCTATCAAGGACCTGGACATTTCCTGGGAATCCGTCTTGGGTCAAAGTTAAAATAACGGTTACAAATGGAGAAGTCGGGGTGCTCCGTGAACATATCACCGAGCGCGCTCCGTCGGTTCCTAGTAAACTCCAGCTATACAATGCCTGGCCATCCAGGACAGGTGTCAAATCGAATACCGCGCCATTTTCGACGTTGATTGAAATCAATGTCGGACGAGAGCGCCAAAGCGACTGTGCCAAAACGTATGTCTTGTCGCCGAGTCTGAGGAATGGGCTATCGGCCAGGTTGTACTCGGTATACAGACCTGGGAACTCCTGAGCCGAGGGATCATATACTGCGTCCACAAGGAGCCTGTCGCCCGCAGTACCCTCTAAATCACGGATATGCATGGATACTGTAGATGCGTGCGCACCGCCCACGGGATTGGACAACCAAAATAAAGTCGTTGGAACACGATCTTTGTCAAATAGGACACGCGGTGAACGAGAGGAGCGCCCTGGTGTCTCGATTTGAATGGACTTGCACACCGTGGTTGTGGCTATCTCTGGGCTTTCGTTCGGAAGGATGAGTTCCCATATACTGGTCGGTCGATTGAAGCATCCTTTGACGCCCAACAGCTTTCCATCACCAGTTTGCTCGTATCCGGTAGCATAGAGACGTGTCTCGGTAACGAAGGTTGCCTGGCCGAATAGGACAGGAATGCTGGGGGGTTGGTCTAATGACAACGCCGTAATAGAGGCAGCTGGTGTGTTGTCGCTGCCACCGTGCAACACCTCGTTCGGAGACCGCCAGCGGAACACGAAGAGCGTAGGTCGTTTCTTGGTATACAGTTGCTCGCCAAAATGGGGAATGAAGCGAAACTTTGGGTAAGGATCATCTTCCTGTTTCTCGGTAGTCTCGGGGTTAGCTTCGGCGGTGTACACTAACGCAGTTTCGGATGGATTAAAGGAGAACGACTTAAAGGAATCTAAGAGGGTGAAGGGTGTCAGTACATGAGGGAAACGGTCGAATGAATATCATACCATCTGTGTGGAACTGCCCGTGTTGCTTCGTGACCTCCAGCGATGCCTCCAACTGAGCACCCGACCAGACCTCCACATAGCGTTTCTTTGCACCGTTCCCGTCGGATACCTCTTTCAGAAATGCATGACGCTTCTCTGACGGCGCACATAGGAAAGCTGAGATCCCCGACGGATCCTGGTTGATCGTGGAGGATATTACCGGCGAGTCGGTTGCTGAATCCGTGCTACGCAAAGTGAGTGTTTTTGTGATGGATCGCTTCACATTTCGTTCATGATCACGAATTGAATAGGAGATGCGGACGACTGCGAGGATAAGGAGTTAGGCAAGGAAACCGAATAAGAGTCGACAGAATGAAGGGTAATCCCACTGACCTGAGACGCCAGATGCAGTCGTAGTGTTGATAAACTTGGCCGATGTTGGGGCAGGTAGCTCTGCGAGCTCTCTGTAGAAGCGGGAAGAACCGCTGTAGCAGAGAGAGGACATCTTGATAGTAGGAAATATGTGGTAGCTCTCAAGCTGATTATCTACCACGTGGACCTTGATGAGGGTTAATTCGAAATCTCACCGTCACGTTCAGGATCGCCCAGTCAGTTGGCCTCGTGGAGTTTATGATCGTGGAAGAGGATGCTCGGCCACGTCATTTTCAACAAATGGCGGCGAGACAAGCCTGAGGTTCAGGAGACTTGACGCGGAAATCCAACAGAACGCAAACTCAATACGTATCCCCTGCGCCTTTTCACACTCTGCCGACGTAAAAAGGCCGTGATCCCGGAATAGCGTGTGGATCGATGGCGGCTTGCGCAAGCCTCGGCCACCTCAGCTTCACTACCAGATCACAGCTGGTTGCGCTTTCTGAAAGTTCGTATCGACTTTCGTGTCCATGTCCATTGGCCAGGGGAGTCGCGCAGGAACAAACGCGTCGTGTGCGCTGATCCTGCAACGCATGAGTAATACTATCTTGGTAAGCAAGCCGTGCTAGTCATCGTTGGTGTGTCAAATGCCGCTCTTGCAATCATTCCACGTCTCTCCGAGGCTTATAATTAGTAACATCCTATATAAACATCCTATGTGTTTCCCAACATCCCTTCCAACTTGACCACTTCTCTGTATTGTATCCAACATGGGAGCATTTTGGGCCGTCATCAACGAAAACGTCTTTCCTGGCAGCCCCAAGGTCACAGCCGCGGACATACCAGACATGTCTGGCAAGGTCGTCCTCGTCACCGGTGCCACGGCTGGTATCGGCAAAGAAACTGCTAGAGTAAGTATCAGTCCCAAGCTTGCTGCCTCAAGCATTCTGGGTTGCTCTCCGTGTGCTTCACACTCAAGGAACGAATCATTCAGGTGTTGTTAACCAAGAACGCCAAAGTTTGGGTCACTGCCCGTAATCAATCTAAAGGCGAAGCGACTCTCAAAGAACTCAAGGATGCTACTGGCAAAGACGCCAACCTCCTTCTTATGAACCTTGCCAACCTGAAGAGCGTCAAGGGAGCTGCGCAGGAATTTAATTCGTAAGACTTTCTGCCCTTTGTTTGTAGTTAGGGGATATTAACACTTGAATAGGAAGGAGACACAGCTGGACGTCCTGTTTAACAACGCGTAAGCCCAAGTTCCCGGTGATGTCTGTCGGGATTTACTGATATACTTTGCCGGATCAGCGGTGTGATGGCTGCTCCCATTGACATGCTCACAGACGATGGGTATGACCTTCAGTTCGGTACCAACGTCCTCGGCCATTTCTACTTTACCAAACTCGTGCTTCCTACCCTACTTTCCACCGCAAAATCAGCACCAGATGGTATCGCCAGGGTCGTCAACACTTCGTCTAATGGTCACTGGTTCAGCGGTCTTGAGTATGACACCATGAAAGACGGTCCAGCACGCAGAAATGCCGGGTCATGGAAACTGTACGGACAGAGTAAGACGGTAAGTTCACTTCATCTATGTTACTAGATTCAATTCCATTGATGGTATTGTTAGGGGAATATCGTTTTCGCTGCGGAGCTGACTCGGCGGTACGGGGACCAAGGCATTGTCTCAACTTCCTTGAACCCAGGTCAGTGTACATCCATCTGAGCTCAACTAGGCCGATCAATCATTCCTGATACGCACACTCAATAGGAGGTATCAAAACCGATTTGAACCGTCATACAGGGACTGCCTTCCAGGTCATCTCTGTATGTGTCTTTCAAGCCCCACATTGTCTCGGTGTTTTGTTTGACGGCTCACTACACAGAATACCTTGCTCCGTCCCGTGTCATACGGGGCTATCACCCAACTATACGCAGGCACAGTTCCCGACGGCAAGTCTCTGAACGGCAAGGTACGTGCGCTTTAGGGGCATGCCCGCGTCCGCAATAATGATCACGCCATGTTATTTTGTAGTATCTCATTCCGTGGGCACGCATCGGCAAGCCCCGCGCCGATACGCAGGATCCTGAGATCGGGAAGAAGCTATGGGAATACTTGGAGGAGCAGGTCAAGGACGTCTGAAAGTCAGAGTTTGTCGTCTCTATTGCCTAGCTAGTCGAGTTTCCTTTCCCATCGACGATCGCGGCTGCTATGTATACTACCTCTAGGCTATACTTTTACTATGCTGATTAATATGCCAATTTTTTCCATTAGGTGTACGTTCCAGTTGATTGTCAAAAACTGTTCTGTGACCATAAATCGTGGAGCAGCCGAGCTGTACCTCGAGCAGATTTGATCGTCGTTCTCCGTCTTTTTGCTACTGCAATCGCTGGTTCAATTCAATAACTTGAAGATCTCCGGCTTATCTGACACCAGGCTTGCCTAACTAGACGGTCTAAGGTTATCAGCACTCCACTCGCTCTAATTACCAGCTCGTGATTCATTATTAACCATGACTGATAACCCCACAATGTTGACAATCAACCAAAGGTTGACACTTTTTTTTTTGGTAATGACTGTACATGATTGGAGATCGTGAAACGAAACGATCCTTACTCCTTGGATCCTTGGTTGGGTAAACTTAATATTTGTGCCCACCTCTGCGGGCGGTGGTCATGGCATTGCGTCGATTTACTCGATCATCCAAGTTACGCGTACAACATCTAGAAATACAAGAGAGAAAATGCTTCTGCTTTTATCTCGAGCAGCTATGACTCGTCGGCCTTGACCTTCTTCGCCGCCGCAATTGCTGGCACACCTGTCCCCCGTACACCTACGTCAGGTCCACCATCTGGCTCAATATCGCGCTTGCGCTTCTCCCCCGTCTGAGATTCGCTAGGAGTGATGGGTTGAGGGGCATCAAACTTGGCTTTGTCCTTGGTTTTCTCTCGATCACCTCCCCGGCCACCTCCCCGGCCACCTCCGCGACCTCCGCGACCGCCACGACCGCCGCGTCCACCCCGCCCCGAACTGCCTCTCCGCATCTGTGATCGCGAAAGCGCCGATTTCGCTGCAAAGTTGGCACGGTCGATCTGGAACTGCTTTTCCTCCTCCTCTGTCAACAACATAAATTCAGTCTCGAGTCATGAGGATGACCGACTTGACGCGTACCGTCTGGAATGGTCCAGACGACCTCTTTCGAGTTGACTGTTTTAAGGTTCTCCTTGACGTATTCAATCTCATCTTCTTTTAATGCTTTTTCAAATCCGACGAGTCCAAAGTCGTCGCCTTTGGAGAACTGGACGTACGGAACACGGGCAAAACGTTCACGAAGAGGAGCCTGACAAACGATGTTAAAGTGATATCGCATCTTGATGCGATCGAGACGCTTGCCTTCATCTCCGTAAAGTTCGCATCACCACCACATCCCGTGAATTTGAGAGTCGCGCCTCTGACGAACGGGACGTCCTCCGTCTTGACATAGCCAACTCCATCTTCATCGTCATCGTACACGCGTATCTTGTCTGCCATGAATTCGAGGAAGACCTCCGGTTTCTCCTTAGACTTGCCGTTCGCTTTTGATTTAGAAGGGTTCTCCATTTCTCGGAAGGCGTTGAAACCCTTCCTGGACGAGATGGTGTCTTTTCGGAATTCGGCTGCTTTTCCTGAGAGACCTTTCTCCTTGATTTTCATGTCACAATAAGCCACCCTATTACCAATCAAACGATGAGGACGGAACGCAATAGCCGGAGCCATGGCGGCACTCACTTGGACATGACCAGTAACTCTTCACCGTTCCATGAGGGTTTCGGTTCCGCGCTCAAGAAAGCTTCCACACCAGCCATATCAGCAAACTCTACAAATACGGAACCCTATCAAAAGTAGAATAAATGAGATTGATTGTGAATCACATATGATAGCAAATCGAGCAAACCTTGAACTCCTTTTTTCCATCTACACGACGCATCCTCACGGCATTCACCATACCGTATGTGTCGAAAAACGCCTCCAATTTCTGTTGAAGACCCGGCTCCTCCTTCCCGAACCCTTTCTGTTCCATCGAAAACGTAAGACCACGTTAGTATCCCTCGAAACTGATTCTCGAAGAAAGAACGCACGGCGTACACACTCCGCTCGAACTGATCCTTCGGTTTTTGCAGCTCGGTCCTACGTCGAACGTTCTCGCCTTCGTCGTCGATCTCGAGCTCGGTGCTCGTCTTCAGTGCGCGCAGGATGAATTCGTATCCTTTGACGGCATGATCCCTCATACGCTTGAATGACGAGACTGTTTTGATAGGGACCCAGTGGTCGGTATTTGCAGTATGCAACGTCCACATGAATCTTGACAAGGAAACGTCAATCTGGATAAACAAGAAAACAAACAGCCTTGGAGCATACTTGTCATATGGAAGGTTGGAGTCCGCAAAGTAGAACTCGACTGGAAGATAACCCGGGGCTTGCTTGAGAGCGGGGCGGAGAAAGATCGCGAGCACACACCTTGTTTGCGAGCGGCAGCGAGAGACTCGTCGTCGTGCGTAGCAACACTGGCTGGTGCAGATTCAGATTCAGACATGATCGAGTCAAGAGTTTTTAAAAAAAAGATGTGAAAAGAAGTAGCGGAGGCAAGATACGGAAGCAAACAAGATATGGAAAGTGTCAATATCTAAGACAAGGAGCGAATCCGATGTCGGCGGTGGACTCGATGAAGTTCGAAGTCTTCAAAAAGACTGTGGTTTTGGTCAGTGACGCCGATTGGTACAAGTCAGACAGTATGATGATGGATATGTACTATCTCGGGTTTAGCCGGAGATAATCAGCCAGTAGCGGATGGACCGCTTGAAAGTAACAAAACAAACAAATTGCACCGAACATCCCCAGGCCTGAGGCCTACGATACTCAGGGATCTCCCATCCGGAAGGGCAAGCGACACAGATGATGTACTACATACTGGGGTGTTTGAGAGGTCCGACGAATTTTACGACTCACACATTGAGTTAGATTCAAATTGTACACATTACTACGTATACTACCATTCCACTCTTTGTATCTCCTCCATTGGTCCAGTACTTAGCAGCCTCTAAATCGTTACGCTATTTTTTGGAACTTTACCGTAGTCTGAGGAATAGATTAACTAATACAACTACCATCGGGGTATGTCAATGGGGTATCATAGGGTATGGATGCAAAATCCCTGCAAACCAACTTGGGAATAGAAAAAAAAAGTATGTATTGTAAGGGGGTATGTGTTATACCCGGTATGCGTTAGGAAGGAGCTGACTGTAGATCCTCTAACTCGCTGCAGCATCTCCTTCACCACACAACCAGTCCCGACGTCACCAGCTACGCTGGGTTCGAAGCGTTTTTGTACAGCCGACCCAGCCACGTTACCAGGTTATGTCAACCGCTTTTCCGCAAGTATGTTTTGTAGAAGAAGTCGAGGAACAATAGTAGATAACTGGAGACGATCCCACCCCCGACGATGCCCGCGGTGGGTGTACCGGCACAACCCCCCATGTGAGGGAGATATGCAGGGAACCAGTTATACGCACCATACTGATAACCTACGACGACGTTATATGCCAACAAGATGGGAAATACTTCGACACTCACTGGCGAAGGCTGCTGATGCCAGAATGACCACGAATTGGGCGATTTGCATTGTCGTAAGGTGTTGCTTCCACTGAGTCACATTTAACGTGAACCATGGTCCATTGCAATTGAATAGATAGCGCATACCCATACTTTGACACCCCCAGCAGCGGCGTAGTAATAGTAATCTTCAGGCTGCGTATGAGTCCGATGTATATTCCACAAACGTGTCCGACACGCAC